>JABXWE010020378.1:0-34540 GCA_014611495.1 Limonius californicus | reverse complement strand
AAATTTTGGCCCAATAAAATGTGAAAATGAACAAGTATTTAGTTGCAACTGATTTGTAATTTATTAAGGTAAGTAAATTACAGGTTTTTCGTCAAGATTTCTTTCTTTCTGTTACAATTTTCATATTGTCAGATTCTAAAGCTTAATATAGACGGGACAATCCCTAGGCTACTGCAATTGACTTTTTAAAAAATCACTTTGTATGTCGTTTATTAAAAATAAAAATGTTTTTATAACTAGAAAACGATTTTGAATCGGACACGAGTTTATAGGCATTTTTTACTTATTTTAACCTCACCAATTACACTTTAACGTTTGGACCACACCTTCTGAATCATCCGATATATCGAGTCATTTTCAAGAGGAATATAAACACTTGTAGTACATGTATTTATTAATGTAGGTCTCTAAATTTGAACCGTCTCAAGTATATCTAATTTACACATATCACCACAGAAATGTAAAATATTATTATATTGTTCAACATCTATACATGGTGTTACGGTTCAAATGATCGTTTTGGTCAGATCGCAACAAGTCGTTGACGAAAAGACTCTTTAGCTGGCTTAGGGAGGAGGGGGTGTTACCGGAAAAAGCTTACAGGAGGAAAGTCTTGATTGCTATGTTATACAGGGTAAGTCGAAATATCGGCGCGCCACCTTTTAACTCACAGCTAAATGAAGATTCTCGTTAAAGGACCGAGGATCAGCAACTTACGGGGAATCGAACTTAGTTTATTGTGCTTCCTCCTGAATAATTCTTAAATACTTGTGAATGGGAAAATGCAAAAAATAACAAGCCTTGAATTTTGAATCATGATTATAAATATATTGAACAAACCGCGAGCAACCCGTAGAATAACTAGAAGAAAAACGAAACGTTCAAACAGAACCAGAGTCTGACCTTTCGTGGATTGTATATACACAAAGGGACTTCGTGATATCCGAATTTGATGGCTCGCCGCTACTGGGTAAGATATTTACACAAATATAAAAAAAGAACTGCGTAGCCAATAACAGTTGAGTGCACAGAACAAGTACAGTAATTTATTATTAAACAATTAGCAACTGAAAGTAGCTTAGGTTCATGAAAATCAAACTACTTTTATGTTCCACAATTCGAAGCACTTTAATAGAAATCACTACCGACAGTTTTCACTATATAATGGTATACATTGATAATTTTACCTTGTTTCAGATACAGTGTTGAGGTATCTTTGTTTGATGAACGAAAATGGAAAGAGACAACGGATGATCAATGGCCATCGCAACGAGGAACAACAGGACTGTATTGCACTATATGACGTAAGTGGATTTTGTTCTGAAAACAGTGAATTAGACGTTTTGAAACAGTCAACAAGGAAGATCACAGGTACAGAGTTTTTATTAATGTGACGAGCGGTAACCAAAACGGTAAGGGAGGAACGGGGTTGATTTGTATCCGTTCACAACGAAGGAAAAACTAGCATTGTATTTCCAATGCAGATGAGGCAACATATACCAATAGTAATACTTCGCGATACCGAAAGTGATCTAAAAAGCTAAAATAAGGAAGTGAATTTAATGATTCTTTGAAATTGAATGAAAACCAGACGAACGTCACAATGGTTGTACAGGGTGGCGCGCAGCCGACTGATACATTTTAAATTACTGTGGGAGTAGAAATATTTAATTTAAAACAACGAAACATGGATTTTATAATAACAAAAACCACCAAATTTTATATTTTAAATATATCATTAGACAGGTGACCGCTATCTTTGTCAATACATTGATGTAAGCGATTCACAAACCTGTTAAATAGCCTATATAATATCTCTTGATTAATTGTGTTAATTGCTTCACGTATTGCATTATTTAATTCAGCAATTGTTCTAGGGCGATTTTGATATACAAGTTGCTTTAAATATCCCTATAAGAAGAAATCCAAAGCAGATAAGTCTGGTGACCTTGGTGGGTACGCAATTTCCGCATTGCGGGAAGTGACTTAGCCAAACATCGTCTAACAGCTTGGATGCATACACGAGAAGTATGGCCAGTAGCACCGTCTTGTTAATAGTAAATTTCTGCTCGATTTATATCCATTCTTTTTAACTCCACCTGCACAAAATTTGGTAACATTGTAACGGGAAAAAATGTTGACAAGTGCATAATTTGGTTTAATTACCAAGTTCACGAAGTTTCAACATTTTGAAGATAAGAGACCAATAACAAACATCTGCGATAGCCGTGACGCGGAATGTTCGAGAACAAACGCGTCCCTCCCCACAGCAGAGGTGGGTGCGCGCATGACGGAAATCGAAAAATGGTCCGTATGAAACCACGAGCACGGCCATTTGAAATAACTTTATTTCCTGGCTCTTGATCTCGTCAAAAGTCAGAAAATATTCTTCAGCCTTCTTTTAAGAGTTTTCTTAAAAGGTCCTAGTGTTGAAAATCCGTTCCTGAAATTATCCAGTCTAGTAAAATCCGTTTACTAAATTCCGTATCCTTACCCGCAAGTGTATTAATAATTTTCCAGTATTTTGCCGTTCTATTAACAAAGTTAATAATTTTGAGTTTCCAATTACAGAGTCCGAAGCTGAGCGAGCTTGTGCCGTTGACCGTAGATAGCTGTAGGGTTTAATTTGTTAAATTATACCGCCGTTCAAAATCGTTGGATTTCCAGGACATTTTTGACAGTAAAGTTAGTAGATATAAATATTTAACTTGCTTTGCTTGTTCATTTGAGTGCCCAGTAGTCCGTTTTCCCTGTGACACACATTTTTATTGTTGGTTCCCCGGTGTTTGAATCGGTGAACATCAGTAAATAATTCTGTATAAAGATTATTATTGTTAGGAGAACCAGTGTCTGAATTGGTGACGTGTCTTAACTTTAATAACACCTGTTGTTAGTAGTTGAACACCCTGTACAGGGTTTGTCGTGATTTGTGGAGAAATTTCACGAGACGTCAAATTTTTGTAAGTCCCGCTAAAAGATTTGAATTGATTTGGAGTATTTTGAACAGTTCAAAACGAAACACAAATTCTGTCGCAGTGTAATTTTGTGCAAATTTGTGGGGAGATTAACCCCATTCTCCTTAAAGAGGCTGGAGAAGTTTAGTCCACTAATTAGAGTGCAGAGTCCGTGTACCAGACATTTTCACTGTAAAAGTCAGAATCCTGTACGAGTAATAATTACAGCAAAGCGAGGTTGAATTATTTGTAACACAACTGTACTCTCAAAAACCGCGTAGGTTGAGTTTTAACTTCCAGGAAAATTGATTTACTTTGAAATCTCCTGGTTGAAGATTGATTACCGTAAAGCTTGCAATTCAATACACACAGATTGTTTATTCTGTAAGCTATTTACCGCGAACGAAACACCGGCGAATCTCGGTACAGAACTTGTCACTGGAATTTATCCGAGTTCACTGTTCTAAAAGTATAAATTCTTAAACTGGAAAGTGTATCATTCACTGTTACGAATCCCGAATACCGTTTATCTGATCGCAAGGAAATTTCCTTCTTCGCGACAGCAAATAATAACTAATTGGTTTGTTTATGTTGCAATTAGCACCAGCTATAACGGCAGACATCTTGTAGAACGTGATCCATATACGCCTACCGCAGATCATCTACAATCGGCCCACTGCCCCGTGCGAGACATCCGGCCAACCAAGGAAACCAGTGGCGTATCCAGAATTTATTTTTATTTAGTTTACAAATATTTTGTACATATAGTTAAGTAAGATTTAATAAATTTATTTTTTCCAAGCACGTATTATTGAATTCTGGACAACTCAAGAGACTACCCAGGTTATAAATTTTTGGAGCGTTCGCGCCCCGTATGAGCACGAGGGCGCAACGTTACAACATCGATATAACGTTCAGAGTTGACTGAGACAGCTTCTTAGTTTTTGTTTACATAGAAATATGGTCCCACCACTCCAAACGCTCCAATGCGTAACTTTTGGCTAATTTTCGTGGATTTGTCGGGAATTGTCTTGGGACCAATAACGCATATTTTGTTTATTGGCCCAGCCCGATAAATGAAAATGGGTTTCATCAGTCATAAATATCAAATGCAGTCTGTCTAGATTTTCATTTAGAACTAAGGTCCATTGGTCCATTATAATTACTAAATATTAACTTGAACACTTACACTACCTATTACAAATGGCAAAGTTGTGTTTGAACAGTCACTTTAACAGAAAACAGGACACAAAATGTATCAGTCGGCTGTGCGCCACCTTGTATTATAATAAATGTTTAGCGTAGTTAGATTTTTGTAGGTTTATTATATGAGCGAATATGGCCATTGTATCTGATATCCAAATTTATAATTGTCTGGTCTATGTATGCAGAATAACACTGCGAACAGATTAATTAGTAAACACCTGGTTTTAACAAATCATTAGTAACACATTTTGAGCTCAATAAGGCATTAAACGTGTTTTTGGTTGTTTCAAAAACTATTCTAAATATAGGTACTTATTAAAAGTAAATAATTTAATATTTCTACAATTTTCTCTGACATATCACCAAAATATGGAACTAAAAGATTTAGCGTTGTTAGAGTGAACTCTTGAATATATGTTAAAAATTGCTAATTAATACCGTTTCTCCTTAATTAACATATCAATCAATTTCGCGTTGTAGTCATTACAGAGTGTATTTTTTAAATTATCGATATCTTAGCTTTTGTTAATTACTTCAGAAAGAACTTACAAACTTAGGTTAACAAATACAGCCTTAATTCAGAAGCAAATTGACATTAATTACCCGCTATTGAAAGTTTTTGATTTAAAACCAGAGCCAAGTTTGAAGCCAAGATCCAGTGTGTTTCTCAACTACGAATTCTTAGAATAGGACTTCTAAAAACGTCATGATATATTTGGAAATACGTATAAAGCGCAGAACACAAATAAACCCTGCTCAAATTATTAATATTGGTTTGAATTATATATTATTGTCGGTTTGCTTTAATTATATAATTCTACTAACATAATGGAATATTATAATGACAATAAAAAGCTGGTGCTGTGAGAATATTAGTTCAATTGCCACAAAATCACAATATAGATAAATAATTTTTATAAACATCTTTTGAAATACACTTCAATCATTTTTATCTAATCTACATTACAGGCTGCAGCCTTTTATATTTCTGGCTTTCCTGAATTTTATAATCATTTCTATTTACTCCATTGTCAAATACGGTACCTAGTAATAGTGATATTTTTCTCATGGAGATCCATCCAGTGTTGTATTTATTTTGTTCTTTCGCATTAAGTAGTGCCAATGAAACTGTTAATTACTACGTAGATTTAATAAACGAGGAAATTGCTAGGGCAGCCACATATCCACTTCCACAAGATTCATCGGCCTTCAGACCAATTTCCAATACATCCGCAGGTTGTATATACTTCTACTTTCACTATTTGTTAGATATTTTGTGAGATAGTAACTTATAATTACTTTATTAACAATATTAAAAACTAACTTTTGCTACGTATTTTCGTATTACGAAACTAAGAACAAGCTATTCCTGGTATTTTTCTTTTGAGGACTATTTTATGATTATGCAAATTGGGGCGATATACACTTCGCAGTTGCGTTACCGGCAGTGAAAGTTAAAATTGTTTCTTACGCAGTTTTTTCCTTATTTTAATATCTAAAGCGTTTTTCGTTATCTCAGTTTTTGCACCCGTTTGTAAACTAGTTCGTCTAGAATATTTTGTGATATAAATATCTTTCTTTAACCTCATTCACCATAAGCAGTTGACAAGTTACCCTCATTTGAGAAACATCGCTGGACATTTAGATTATATAAAATATTAAATATTTTTAAGCTTTTTCCTGAATTAGAAAATTTGTGTAAATACTTATTTGGATTATTAAAAAAATTCAGTAAGGGAACATCAGAAGAGCTTTTATTATAAGTGAAACGGATTTAAGAAACTAATAAGATTATCACAGTACGTATTCATTAGATGCCAGTTTGCAGCCACACAATATATAAAATGTAAAAGAAATTCGTATTGAAAGTTTCAAATAACGCAAAATATAACTTCTCGCTTTTTACGTTTAATTAATATTTAAAAAAACAAGTTTTTACATCTCACAACGGAAATAACAGAATCGAATCACATTTAGAAATTTACTAAGCCACTCTCTTGGTAGTGATGTGAAAGAAAAGCTTGGGCAAGGTATCTACGCATATAACAGCATAGTACACCTAGCTTCGTCCCGCTTGCACGGAAACACATTATTTTTTTATATTATTTATTTTATTTTGATTACGCATCAAGTACAAGGATATATTAGCGTGATAGAGTAGCTACATGTATTAACATATTAATAATATTAAGTGCAATTTCTTAATATATTTATGTTCTCTAATTACTTAAGTAGTTTTGGTAATATTTTTAAGGGACCTAGTGTTTGGATCATCATGTTTTTATTTTTGATTTGCATTCTCTCTGCTTCATATTTTGAGTACCCGACTACTATATTTGACGCTTTGTTGCTTTTGGCAATCTTTACAGGAAGGTCTTTGTTCGCGTTGGAGGTAGTAACTGTGTGAAATATCTGTTATAGGACACATAAACACGCGACACATAATCATAGGCCATTTAGTCACCGACAGTTAAACGCGCCGACACTTAATCACACGGGCATTTAAACACTGAGGCACACAGTCACAGGGGCATATAAACACATTGTGTTTGAAGTGAATTCTTGTCTTACTTTAGCATGAAAAAAAAGTTATAGGCATATTGTAGTTGATCGAAACGTGGTAATATATCAAACAAAATTCGTTTCCGCAGAAGAAAAAGTACAGAGATCCTAACACCAGAGGAAAGCGAATAGTTGCAAGCTAGGTACGTTCTGGCTAATAAAATTCAATATTTGAGAACCTTTGCTTACGTATTTTAATTTTTCTGTATATACATTGCCATGATATTTATATTAAATTAATGTAATTATTATTAACTATTTGTTAAATGTCTTTATCATGCTTTAAACTACACTAAAATACCTTCGGAAGGACTGTTATATATTAAAAAGGATATTTTTTGGAACTAAAATCCATATTTTAACCTGAAATATATTCTAGATAGATTAACAATGTCATAATTTATAACAACTAATGTAAAATGATAGTTAAAACTGTATTTATAAACCTGTTATATGTAAAAACTGTTATCGATACTTCGTACGTTGCTTCGTGATGTGAAATATGAACTCAAAGTGAAGTTATACAGTGTATGGCCTTTTTATATCCTTATGTGTGACTAAATACTTGTTGTAGACGATGAAGTGGGTCTTTTTGGACTGTACCAGAGCCCTAAAACTCAAAAATTACAGTTATTATAGTTTATCGTTGAAAAGTACAGATTTTTGATTTATTAGGTTGAATGTTAGCCAATTTAGTTTAATATAATATATAGGAAAGGTATTTAATAGGTTTCTTTGATGAATTATGTTGTTTATTTTATGATAATTGTGTTTGTAAATAAATTTTGAAATTTATAGGTTAGATCTAGAATTTTGGTAATTATGTTGTGTATAATTCTTTTATAGTTCATTAATGTGTTACAAAACTTGTGTTATAATCTGAGGATTGTGTTAATTGTGTTTTTGTAAGGTTTTCGAGTTGATTTCGCATATTTTAGCTATATTTTCAAATGTTAAATTTATTCTCAGGAATTTGTTAATTTTGGGTATCAAAATGTAGATAAAAATTCATAGAAAACGATTGTGAAATTAGTTTTTCAATATTATTATTCATAAGATTAATATTAATTATTTAAATTTTAAAATAATAATTTCTAGAATATTCCCTAGATTTTGTTTCAAATTCTGTCCTTGTTTTTAAGACGTTGCTTAGATACGATGCTTTATTGTTGAATTTTGTAGAGGTTTCTGGCAGGAAAAATTGAATTCAGTTCCTTTTTGGCCATCGAACAAAGAGCACGTAATTTCAATTATTGCACAATTTAATTTTGTTATAAAAATAGACGTGACCTCGAAAAAAGTTAAGTTAGGTTATGTAACCTTGTTTACAAAAATTTTAAACAGTTATTAAAAGTAAAGTGTAACCAGAATTTGTGTTTTAATTCAACTATAGTGATTAATAATAAAAGAATTTACCAAATTAAATTTTTAATTGAAGTGTGTTTCTTTTGTGGAATTTTTCTGAAAGAGAAAAGGAAATAAAATTAAAATCTTTCATTCACTTATTAAAAATAATAATCCTGTGGTGTTAAAAACAATTAAGGAACTTACCTTAACAAATTCGAACATTTAACTGAACGATTATAGTAGTTCAGTGGTTTTGTTTCGCAAACTATCAAATTTGCAATCTGGACGCTGTCATCGTTAGAATCAACTAGTTCCGGCTGATACAACGAGACTTGCAAGCAGTATAAATATGCAGATGTTGCAGAAATCATAAGAGGTGGTGTCTACAATATGGTCGGAGTGACGCAATAAAAAAGATAAGTTTAAAATTAAGTCTGTATTTATCAGATTATGTATTTTAATAGTTTCATAATTGACTATCTAATCAGTGAAGCCACGAAACAATTTACCTTGAGATTTTAAGAGTCTATATAGATGCTAGTATGTATAACTTATGTTTATTTAATTTGAGCAAAAACTCAAATTTGGCGCCCAACAAAATTATTTTATTATTAAATTAAAAATACATGGCATCTTTTTGGTCGCTGCCAACGTGGGGCGATTATATGATAATAATTATCTATTAAATTAAATACATAGCAACATATTAATTGTAATTCTAATTTTGTATTATATATATATAAAAATATTATGTATATATTTATTATTTATACTAATTTATTGCAATATAGCTCCATTTGCTATAATTTTTTTTATTTTGGGTCTACTGCAGTCATACAGGAATTCAAACAGAATGTTTTTATACGACAGTGGCATTATGTGTTTATATGTCCCTGTGACTATGTGCCTCATGTTTAAATGTCTATGTGTTTAAATGCCCGTGTGACTAAGTGTCGGCGTGTTTAACTGTCCGTGATTAAATGGCCTATGATTATGTGTCGCGTGTTTAAGTGTCCGGACTCCGGAAATATTCATTAACATTTTCAGTAATAGCTAAAGTATAAATTAGATAGCCCTAATGAAAATCTTAAAATCCCTACCAAATTGGCACACTATAAAAAAAATATACGTTCACCACATTTCTTGCCAATACATTCTTCCTATATGGTTTATTTCAAGTACTTTCCGTATATTCGTATTGTCAATCATTTTCTCGCACTGTTCATGCTTTCCTTGTCTTCTTCTTTGTCGTTTATTACTTTTTCACCACGTCCTGTGGTTAATTATTTCAAAAGTAGTCTTTCTATCTTTGAATAACATGGTCGAGCGCTCTCATTCGTTTTCTCACTTTCCCTTTACGGAGTCATTGACAAGCTTTTTTGTCCCACTATTGGGAATAGGCTTCTTCCCTGCCACGTGTTCTTCCTCAGCGCTAAGGTAGGAACCTTTACGGAATAGTGTTTTATTTTTTACTTATATTTTAAAACAATTTCTGAATTTGATATTGAATTCTATATATTTCTGTATAGCTAATTTCTGAGTGTAGAGCACCTTCTCCATTTTCCTTTTCCTTTTGCAAATTTATTTACATTTCACTTTCTTTTTTATATTTATTCATTTCATCTTGTGTCTTTTTCGTTTAATCATTTTAGTTTTATTTTTGGGGTTTCTTTTAATGAGTATCCGCACTTTTTTGTGGCATCACTTTTTTGCGTTCATTTACTCACCAATGTTGCTTTTACTGCGCTGTGAATTTCTTCTGATTCTGAATATTTTCCACACCGGTAGCACGTTTATTTAGTAATGACGGAAATGTATGTTAATATTTCATTTTATGCTTATGTTAGAGGGTGATGCATTTTTCGATACCATTGGCATTTCGGTAAAGGTAAGGGATACGAGATCGTTTAAATTATAGAAAACTTGCGATTTTTAAGGTGATTGAGAATCAGAATAGAAGTTCGGGATGTTTTGATTGTTCTTGATTTACCTATCACCAAAGAACTGAAAATATCAGAAATAAATTATTATCTTCCCTGCCATTGAGCCTATTTCAATCAAACTTGACAACTTTATGTTCCTGGTCACTATAAATTGATTTATATTTACAGAAATTTTTTGGACCCTTCTAGAATTCAACCTGCGATAGTCAACCTTTTTATTTCTTAAGGCCGCCATATTAGATAGGCAAAAAATTAGCTTTTCAAATTGGTATCCAACATAACCTTCTTCTTTCAAACAACCTGTTGAACAAAGGAAACAATAACTAAAGCTACTGATTGTTTTGCTAATTGTCATTTAAGCTGCTTAAATAATACTTCAAACTTCTATTGGTCTAACGATAACGAGATAAACAATTCATAACCAACGATGATTCTTTAAATTTTCAAAGTGCGAGCCGTTTATAAACAATTGAAACTGACAGGTAGCAAATGATATGTTTTAATAACAAAATAGACAGATAGCGTTTAAGTGGTGTACGTAGAGTGTCTTTATGAAGTTTCGTAATTGTCGAGATGTTCACCGAGGAAGAGAAGCAAGATATGTACGACGTCTGCATTCATATCAATAGGAATTCTGTTTTAACATCTGAAAATTATACAACTTTGTATCCAGAGAGACGGTTACCCCACCCAACAATTTTTGCAAGAATTTCAAGAGATGTGGCTGTGATCTGGTTTAGTAGACCGCGAGGGCCGTGTAGAAGAGGAATTATTGCTAATGAAGTGAAAGTGCTGAATTAGCGATTGACTCAGTTAACTTCAGCAGAAGAATTTCACAAGGGTGTGATATTGATGATTCATATGTGAGAAAACTCACCAGGAAACATAAGTACAATGATTTTAAATTCACACCTGTGCAAACTCTTCATCGCGATGATGGTAATAAGTGATTGAACTTTTGTTATTTGTTTCGCGAAAAACTGCAGCAAGATGTACAATTTCCCGAAACATGCTGGAGAGTGATGTGTCTTTATTTACAAATTAGGCAATGTTTAACAACAAAAATCATCATCACTATGCAATAGAAAATGCCCGTTTAATAGGAAAGACTAGGATGCACGTTCGATATTCTTTGAACTTTTTAGATAATGCGGTTTTGGGTCAATTTTTTTACCGATGGATATTTAAATGGGCCTAAATACAAGCACTTTTTGCAAAGAAATGTAGAAGATATGCTAGACGAATTGCCATTAGTAACGCTTCAAAAGCGTAAGTGGTACCAGGAAGACGGAGCTGGTTCCCACAACGTCTGCATAGTTCGTTGGCCTCCACGATCACTATACCTAACTTTTATGGATTCTTTTCTATAGGGCAGTGTACGCATCCCCGACAGACAATATCAGACATCTTCGCCTCAAAATCGAAATTGCCTTCGACTCCATTTCGAGACAGACTATCCAAGAAGCAGAAGACGAAATGAATTTGAGGACCTCTGCATCATAAATAATGGCGCGCACTTTAAAAAGTTTAAATAATCTTAGTGTGTTTGCATTTGTTATCTTGTTATCGTTTGACAAATAAAACGTTCTTAAAATTTAAGGAGTTTAAATGACAATTAGCTATACAACCTAATTATTGTTTCAATTGTTTTTCAAAGCCTGCGCGATTTTATAAATTGTTTACACAAATTTACACATTTCATCAAATTTTTTGGAACAAAATGTTTATGTTTGTTACCAATTTGAAAAGCTAATTGTTTGTCTATCTAATGATGGGATAATCCAATATACGGCGGGTGCAAAAAATAATTAAGTTGAGTATCGTTGCTTGAAATCTAGAGGACCAGAAAACATTTCTGTTAATCCATTCAACTCATAGTGACCAAAAACATAAAGTTACCAAGTTTTATTGAAGTAGCGTCAATGGTAGGGAAAATAATATTTTATTTTTAAAATAATAATATAATCATTTTCAGTTTTTTCGTCATAAATCAAGAACAGATCAAAATATCCAAATTCGTAATCGTCATATAAAGCGCAACTTTTCTCTAGTTTAATCGACCTCATATCACTCACGGCTTCGTAAATTACATGAGCATCGAAAAATTCACCACCTTGTATATACATGTATCGACTGAAATCAAATTCTTTATATTTGCTTACTTCTTCCCGATGAGAAATCTATTAGTCTAAATCTTTGCTTATAATATACTTACTATTTATCGAAATTGTTGCTGGTCACCATTACCTATTTTCCTTTGTTCCATTTGTATTTTTGTTCATTTACTTCTATTTTGTGATATTTCATTTTCACTTTCTGTTTATATTCGTGTACTCTTTCCCTAAATTCAGCTTGTAAAGTTCTTTCTGTAAAAGTCAGATTATTGTACATGTACGTATATGGATTTTGTTTTCAAAATTCTCTTATATTCGGTTACCTTCATTCACCATTTATTTCAATAGTGTAATCTCCATTTTCCTCTTATATTTATATTATAATAACTTTCTACGCCGATGTTTACTTACTTGTAGGTAAAAATGTATTTAGTTCTTTACCGGCTGCGAACGTGAACGGATGACTGTTGTGCAGCAGTAAGAAGCTTAATAAAACCGTCAAAGTGTGTGTTGGTGATATTACACCTTGAAATATCCTATCTAATTATTTCTACTCCTAAAAATCTCCTACACATCTGGTCCGTGTTATCTGTAAACATTTTTCCCGGCCACGGCCGGGGATTTTTACCAGCAAATAATCCAACAAAAGTGATGGAGCCTCAACAATCTAATCTCGACAGGACTTCCAGCCAAAGAAGTGTAGTCGTAAGTAAAGATTTAAGTAATTACACTACAGATAATGTCAACAATCAAACAAATAAAGATTCATACTCAAACAAAACGAAAAACATCTTCAACAACTTCCCAAGGAAAGAACAGGGAATTATAATAAATGCTATAGAGGGTATTAAAATCAAAGAGTATATTTACGCTATAGGTGAAATAGTAAATCCACAAAACATTGTCGCAGGATCAAGGATCTCTAATGATCGTATATGTATTTATCTATCAAGTAAAGATGTAGTGGATCAGCTCATTACAAGCCACAAAAATGTAAAAATTGGGGAAGACTATGTTAATATAAGACGATTAATTACGCCAGCAAAGAAAATTGTACTATCAAATGTTTGCCCTACTATTCCTAACGAAATCATTGAAAAACACTTGCAACAACTAAATTTAAAAATTATATCCCCTATTTATATGATAAAAGCTGGTTTTGCAGAAGCTAGCTACGCTCATATAATAAGTTTCAGGCGTTATTTATATGTGGTTTTAGACGATGATGCGCCACTACCAATTTCAGTCATTATAAATTTCGAAGGAGACAGTTATCGAATATTTGTACAGCAAGATGATATGAAATGTTTTAAATGTCAACAAACAGGACACACCGCCAATAACTGTCAGAATGATAAACATGAAGCGCCAAAAATTGAAAATATGCATTCCAATAAACGACCTCTATCAGGCATAACACAAACTTCAATTGATTCGCCTGAGATCACTATTATCTCAAATTCAGGATCCCAAACGGAACAAACACAACATAATCCGGATAACCCACACGGAAACGAATCATCAGATAATATCTCTATCGATAATGTCAGTATTAAGGTACCAACATCCTCCCCAAAACAGAGGCGCAAAAAACCCAAACTGGCTCAATCAAGACAACAACCATCAGTCAATGAAATGCTCGAACCTATAGAGGCGGCAATAAAAAATGATCCAGCACATTACAATTTTACGTACCATGATTTTGCAGAATTTATTAATACAATCAAGGATGCTCCCAACCCCCTACAAGCCGCCCAAGATTTCACAACGGATATAGAGAGTCTCATCACTACCCTGAGAGATTTCCGCAGTATTTTGATACATAGAAAAATAAAGTACAAATTCACTAGGCTAATAAATGTACTACAAAACCAATTAGGAATTCACCAATTACTAACGTCCTCCCAGCCGGAGGATTCAGACTCCACCTTTTAATAAAACAAAAATGGCACAACAACGAAAATCTACTTTTAAAATAGTCCAACTTAATTGCAATGGATTTTACAAAAGACTAAATGATATACAAATTCTACTATCTGAAACCCAAATACAAGTACTATGTCTGCAGGAGACGCACCTGAAACCCGACAAAACAGCAAGAATAAAAAATTTTAAAGCATATACCAAAAACCGTGTTGGACCGAATGCATGGGGAGGAGTGGCAACGCTTGTAGATAATAATACTTTTTCAGAGGAGCTCAAAATAACGTCAGACCTAGAAGTCGTAGTAGTACAAATATACGCACCCCAAAAAATCACTATAGCCAATATATACATTCCTCCAAATTACAGATTACAAGAACAAGAATTAGAACATGTAATAAAATTACTTCCAAAGCCTTTTGTGTTAGTGGGAGACTTTAATGCACACAATCCTTTATGGGGGTCTAACGTCGTGGATTCCAAAGGTAAAGTCGTGGAAAAGGTAGTAAACAACAATTTTCTAACGATATTGAATGACGGACGTAAAACACACTTGGACAATAGAACCCATAATTTCACAGCCATAGATCTGTCCATTTGTAACGCTAAATTGAAACCAGCGCTAAACTGGGAACCCCTCCCGTATATGTACGGCAGTGACCATTTCCCCCTCAGTATAGAAATTAAATATTCAGAAAATGCGGCAACATATATAGGTCCCAAATGGAACATCAGTAAAGCGAACTGGGACAAATACATACAACTGATACTACATATCCCCGGTTGCATTCAAACAGCGACTGTAGAAGAAGAAACAAGCATTTTTACTAACAAAATAATATCATCGGCAGGAAAATCCATACCACGTACACAGCAATGCCGAACGATGAAATACAAAGCTCCGTGGTGGAATGAGACCTGTAAAGAAGCCATCCAAAAGAAAAAAGTAGCCTTCAATAAATTCTGGAAACACAATACTATGGAAAATTTAATTAATTTTAAGATGCAAAGAGCAATATCAAGAAGAATCGTTAAAGAGGCAAAACAAAAATCATGGGAGAGCTATGTTAGCTCCATCAGCTCTACAACAAATTTAAAAGAGGTTTGGAGCAAAATCCAACGATTAAGGGGCAAAGAAAACAATTTCAACATTCCTGCTTTGTTAGTAAATCAGCGTATGATAACTAACCAGGATGAAATAACCGAAATCCTAGGAAACTCATACGCAAATGCTTCAAGCTCAAATAATTATTCGCAGGAATTTATGAAATTTAAAACAACGGCAGAAGAAAGTCCATTTAAAATTGACAGGGACAATGATAGTTATTATAATACAGAATTTAATATTCATGAATTAGAAGATGCCCTTAAAAAATGTAGAGGTTCTTCCCCAGGACCTGATACAGTGCACTATAGTATGTTAATGAATCTTCCAAACAGCGCCAAAATAGAAATGTTACAATTATACAATAACATTTGGATACAAGACACATTTCCTAAGGCATGGAAATCATCTATAGTAGTACCCATATTAAAACCCTCTAAAAATAAGGCATATCCAGAAAGCTATCGTCCCATAAGTCTGACAAACACGCTGTGTAAAACATTAGAAAGAATGGTTAAGAAAAGATTAACGTGGATACTAGAAAATGGAAACAAAATAGGACCTGAACAAAGCGGTTTCAGAGAAGGAAGGACTACCATGGACAACATTGCTAAACTGGAGTCGGAGATTAAAAACGCATTTATCAACAGAGAAGAAACGATTGCAATAATATTAGACATCGAAAAAGCGTATAATATGACCTGGCAGTATAAAATAACGGCAACATTAAGAAAGTGGGGTATACAAGGTCACATGCTACAATTTATTAAAAATTTTATGCGAGATAGAACTTTCCAAGTCAGACTCGGCAAAACGCTATCTGAAGTAAAAAAACAAGAAAATGGTTTGCCACAAGGAGCGGTACTAAGTACGCTATTGTTCCTTGTAGCCATAAACGACATTGTAGAACATATTGAACCTCCGGTTAAGTCATTACTTTATGCTGATGATCTAGTGATATATTGCACAGGCGCAGATAGGAAACTTATGTATAGGAAACTACAGGACGCAATTCACCTATTAGAGCGTTGGAGCGATAAGAATGGACTAAAATTTTCAACCGAAAAAACAAAAGCCATACTTTTCACGAGAAAACGAAATCCAACGATATCGGCCCTAACCATATATAATCAACAAATCGAGTTTACTAAAAGGGCAAAATATCTTGGCGTTATCTTCGACGAAAAGTTAAAGTGGATCCCGCACATAAAACAATTAAAAGAAAAGTGTCAAAAACCCCTCGATTTAATGAAAGTGGTTTCACACCACGAATGGGGCACTAACAAAAAAACACTAACAACTATGTTTGACTGCCTTGTCCGAGCAAGATTGGACTACGCAAACTTCATATACGGAGAGGCAAACATGAATGCTCTTAGAATGATAGACAGCGTATATAATCAAGGGTTGAGAATCATCACCGGAGCCTACAGAACGAGCCCTGTTCTGAGTTTATATAGTGAAACAGGCCAACTCCCTCCTAAGTATAGAAGACAGCAAAGTTTACTCCATTATACTCTAACTGTAGCAACAAATACTAAACATCTTAACTACACGGACGTCACCCAGCCAGCATATATAAACCTTTTTGCAAACAGTACACTAACAATTTCTCCACCATATACCATAAGATCCAAACTAATTAGAAAAAGCATAACCATCCCATTCAACAACTTTTTTCCTTATACAACTGTTATACCACCGTGGAAAATACCTATACCGAATATAAATTTCGATTTAAAGAAATTTCCTAAAGAACCTATCATAACCTCCTTGTACCTAAATGAAGTTAATGCCATCCTCGATCAGTATCCCAATCACCAACCAATTTACACCGACGGCTCTAAAATGAATACCAATGTGGGCTGTGCGTTTGTTTGTGGAAACGAACACGGTGAATTTAAACTAAATGATCTTAGTTCAATACATACAGCCGAACTGTACGCAATAAGCAGAGGGCTTAATTTTGTGCAAAGGAGTGAAAGGGACAATTTCGTAATATTAGTTGACTCGGAAAGTGCTTTGTTATCAATATCCCAACTGTACAGTAAAAATCCACTAGTGCAAGATATACAGGGGATGCTTCTAAACATCAAGGACGAAAACAAAATGGTAAATTTCGTATGGATACCATCCCATTCCGGAATAAAAGGTAATGAAGCTGTTGATACCAACGCAAAACGGGCAACCACTAAATCAGAGGCAGACGAAGGGAGGTCACTAAAGAGCGATGTCAAAACATTTTTAAAATCGGCAATAAGACAAAAATGGAACTATGAATGGGCAAACACCAGGGACAACAAATTGAGAACATTGAAAGAAGATACCAACACGTGGACAGCGAAAATACAATTAAGTAAACGAGAGGAAGTTGTGATGACACGATTACGAATAGGGCACACAAAATTAACACATGAGTACCTACTAAAAAAGGAACCCCAACCCATATGTGACGCTTGCAAAACAACAGTGACAGTCCAGCATGTAATATGTAATTGCAGAAAATACCATACGGAACGAAGAAATAGTAATATTGGAAATTCTCTCACCAGCGCTACGAAGAACACTGCAGA
Source organism: Limonius californicus (assembly GCA_014611495.1). Lineage (NCBI taxonomy): Eukaryota > Metazoa > Arthropoda > Insecta > Coleoptera > Elateridae > Limonius > Limonius californicus. The sequence continues at coordinate 16,813 of JABXWE010020378.1, read as the reverse complement.
AGATGTTAGGAACCTAATAAGTTTCCTTAAACGAACAGGCTTAATGTCCAAATTATAATTACATAACGTAATGTATCTAGATAGTACGAGTATGTATACATTTAGTGATAGTGCCAAAAGCCATGAAGTTAGGGCACTTAAAACTAATAATAAAAAAAAAAAAAAAAAAAATTATTTTGTGGAATATATTCTAAATCGATACAAAGTATGGTGATCGTTGTAGATTTAATATTATGCTATTGGGAATACAATTATACAAAAATCAATTATCTGCTTGCAGCGTGATCAAATCAAATTTCGTTTTCAAAATTCACGTAGCGGAATCTGAATGAGTCTATCACATAATACACGTGTATTTGTATATACCAGAGCAGTAGTTTTAATTCAAACTGACTCAATCAATCAGATTCTACATGATCGTCGATTGTATTATTCAACTGCCATAGGTTGTTCAGAATCAACTTTCATCGTAGGAACATGGGAGTGATGAGAACGTAATCGAAATAATAAACATTTTGTAACATATTTAAAATATACACAACTTAATCTCGACACAATTAATTTATTTGCTAATACAATTACAATAATAATAGTGAGGCTCTACTCCCCATGAAGGGGTTTCGCCTGCAAGGCGAACAGTCCCTTGATGTGGTGAGCATAATACATTAGCCAACTGCATTATTGCCCATTGTTCATTCGAACGCAGGTACCCAATTATTTAAAGCGACTGGATATGATTGGGTAATAATGATATGCATTAGGAAACTTAGAATTAATTTGAAAAGGACCGGTTACAACGATATTGATGTTGGAAAATTCGCCGTAGGGAAGGTCTCGAAACTCATAAATACTGAACCAAGTTAGTCCAAGTAGTTTTTGGCCCGTATAAATACTAAACAATAGCATATATCTGCTGATATTACAGCAGTTGTAACAGTAATATCTAACAATCTCCAAATTTGGACAAATTATTGGCTTAACTGAATATGGCAGCTCTGGCACGAGACAAAAGTAAGGTCGCTCATATCACTAGGTTTATTTTTACTGTAGATCAATGGAGTGACATCTACACATAAACCTACACTTTTTTATCATAATCTAATTAAGATAGTCATTAAATTGCATTGTATTGCGTCCGGGTACAAAGAGGAGCTTCTTGGGGATCCGACCATTTCTTAGTGAGGCCTAAAACATGCTTAAACTATAAATACCAGAAAATGGAAAACCAAAATATTGAACAACCAAACGACGAAATATCTGATTGGCCTAAATACAACTTAAATAGTCTCCAAAACGAATCAACGAGGTTTTTGTAAAAACTAAGACTAGCGGAGAAAATGAAACAATATCAGAATGGTAATGTGTATCCACCAAGCTGCAAAAGAAGCACTGGGGGAGAAAGAAAATAGGAGACACAGAAACAAACATGATTCTTGGTGGACAGACGACTTGTAAAATATAATCGATGAAAAGAAAGCAGCTTATCAGAAATGGCTCAGCACAAGAGATGCGGAAGAAAAATTACATGAGATATAATTATGAAGTCAAAAAGACCGCGAAAATAGCAAGAAATCAGTTCTAGGAGAGAAGATGTGAAGATTAGAATGGATACCTGGAAGAAATATTATCAAGAATTGCTAATAGAAGACAGACAAGCATATAAGGATGTTAGTTACATACATTTGATTAGAACTGGAGAAGCTCCTAGCAGTGAAGCATATCTTTCCCCTTTCTAGGTAATGTTGCCATTCCCCTTCAAGGCGTCATCGGAACGATGCGACGACTCTACTCGCCCGATAGCTCGAAGACGCCGTCCCCATTTCGGACTGACCGTTGCACTGGCTTCCTCCATCCCTGAGCCGAGGACGCCAGTCTAGCTCTGACTTCCTACTGCTTATGGCCTAGGCTACCCGGTTGAACTAGGAATTCAAAGCATTGCCAGTGATCCAATGCATCCCAAGCCAACTTCTCTCTAAGGGTCGTAAACCACTACCACCTCGAATCCAACCGCTAATTAGGAGAGCTCGCCCGGTTTGACCCGGGCGAGGGGGATCTCTCCGATCGCGAGACACCCTTTGTTGACGCATGGGTAGCGCGTATCGCGCATCGCAAGAATGCACTTCCAGATTTCACTGTGTAAATGGAGTTCTGGCGGACATCTCCCGGCAGCCCTGAAACAGAAAACCTGAAAGGAAAGTCGTCCTGAACGGAATGTCCTAAAAGAGAAAATCCTGTAAAGCAAACCTGAAAAGGAATGACCTGCAAAGGAATAACCTGAAAAGGAATTACCCGAAAAGGAATGGCCTGAAAAGGAAAAGCCTGAAAAGGAAAAACCTGTAGAAGGAAACCTGAAAAAGACAAACCTTATAAGGAAATGCCGTAAAGGAGAGACCGTACTAGGAAGACCCTGAAAGGAAGTCCCTGAAAGGAAACCCGAAAAAGGAAGACCCTATAGAATCGCCTGGGGTCGCATGTACTCAGATTTAATCATCTATTCTTTCTCCCCTTCGTTCATTCGCTCTTGCTTGCAATACGGCTTCTGCGAAACTTGCTCGCAAACCATCCTGTCCTACCAATTGCTCCTGTTGCTTGGCCGACCTAGCCCTAACATTTTGAAATGCCCTTCGAGTACTCCCCTCTCCCTCGCTGTTTGTTCGCAACTTTCATACAGATGTACACTCGTATCCTCCTCACCACAGTCACATTCACTCTCATCGGTTACATTTGGTGAGTAGAGCTTCGCCCTAAAGTCTCCATGTCCCGTTAGAAACTGGGTGACCCAGTACGATGGCTCGACCCATGTCATCTGTAATTGTTCGGTCACCCTGGGCAAGAATCCATGGGTGACCCTGCCTACGTTTGCGACCTCCCACGTTCCCTGCCACCTATCTAGAACTAAGATTCTTGCATCGATGACGACTTGTACAAAAATAGACATAGACCGACCCAGAAAGCGCTGGAATGAGTCACTGTAAAATATAAATGTCACCTGGAAAGAACACGCGAAAGCCTACCAAAGAAGTAAGAAGAAGAAAAAGATTAAGAAATTTACCTTAACTTTCACTTTATCAAATGTTCGAAATGTTGACCTCCAGCATCCATACAGTAGGTAGTACAGGTTTTGTTGAAAACGGTTTCGGACGTTCTGAAACATTTCTGGGGTAATTTGCCGGCATTCGTTGTTGATCCGTTAACGCAAATGTTTAGAGATTCTGGGTGAGTACTATAAATATTACTTTTTATGTGGCGCCACAGAACGAATTCTAAATGATAATGAACAAAATCCTTATAAGCATATTAATCGGAAGTACCTTCTTGAGATAGTAGCCAAATTTCGGGAGACGGGAACGGTAGCAAATCGAAAGCGAATCGTAGAAGATGAAAATCGAATAGTAGGAAATGAAGGTATGGAAGTTGCAGTTTTGGGTCATGTCCATCTCGATCCTACTTTGGATTTTTGCGAGGGTATGAGTGAACGGATAATTAATAACCCAAATTTGATTTTTAACATTTGTGTTTCGGATGAGTGTTTTTTGTGAACGGGATTGTTAATCGCCATAAATATCGCTATTGGGCCGATCAAAACTCGCACATATTCCATGAGGTTCACACTCAAAATCCTCAAAAATTAAACGTATGGGCTGGAATTTCTGGCGATCGCGTTCTTGGTCCTTTTTTTTCTACCACTTAATCTAACAAGAGAAATATATTTGGATTTAATACGAGATCATGTTGATCCAGCAATAACTGAAATTATGGAACAAAGTGGCCGTTACGATGTGAATGAGTTGATGTTTCAACAAGACGAAGCACCTCCATACTATGCCCTTGCTGTTCCTCAGTATCTGGACGAAACATTTCCTAGCAGATGAATTGACCGAAGAGGAGCAGTGGAGTGTCCTGCGAGGTCACCAGATTTAAGCCCTTTAGACTGCTTTCTATGGGGCCACATACAAAGTAAAATTTATAGTACTCAGCCAGAATCCCTAAATGGTTTGCGTCAACATATCAACAACGAATGCCGGTAAATTACCCCAGAAATGCTTCAGAACGTCCGAAACCGTTTTCAACAAAACTTGCACTACTGTATGGATGCTGGAGATCTACATTTCGAACACTTAATAAAGTGAAAGTTAAGGTAAATTTCATAACCAATGAAACATGACTGGTGCAAATTATGGTAAAAGTGAAAAATCATGAATTATTGGTTGTTGGCGGGTTATTATCTTCAAAAGGCATTTTCTCGAAAACTACTAATGCGAATTTGAAAATCTAGGAAACGTTACAACGATAATTTAATTCCCTTTAAAATGAGGCTAAAAATAAACGCAAAAAGTTTCCTCCTCCGAACAAAAATTAACGTGTCCTAGAGGTTTTTAAAAAATGACGATAAATATGTAAAAATCGGGTCTTGTTGATTTCATTGGCACACCCTGTATAAGTAATACTTTTATTTATTTTGCAGAGGCATTTTTTAGAATAGGACTTGCGAACCGATCTTAAAAAATATTACAGATATGATATGTTTTATAAAATTCTTCTTTTCAACTCCACATTCATACATTTTCAGTATCTGGATGCAGTTCGAACGTAAACGTGCCTGAAATACCTATGGCCGCCCTCGGATATTTTTACGCTTCGCATGCTTCAATAATATTTGTTTCATTCTCGATAACACAATTTTGCGGCTCCTAACTCCGCGAAATGCCCTTTGTTTGTGTTTTTGTTTATCCATACTGAATGTTACACATAATTAACGACACGTCAATTGCATTTTTATTAGCCAAGCTGCTATATACGCTGTTTATTACGTCTACGTCTGAAAGCTATGAAATGGACAAACTGCGTTCCTTTTTTCGGAAAAGCGACGACCCGATAAAGTATTGACGCCATATCGAAGGTACACACTTAAGGGTTCGCATAAGACACCGCCGGACCTTATGAATTTGTAAGAGCTCCCAAGATGACGGGCTCTTGAAATTTCAACAAACCAGTCTTTGCTGACAAATTATAGCAAAAGTGACAATTTTTCAGAATATAAAAGTGTTTCTATTTGGTGGACGTCTTGACAGATAACCTGTCGGAAGCGATAAAATAGAGATAGGTTTATCATATTTCATGTCATCTTCAACAGGGTACAAGATCATTTAAGAAAGTTTAGGCCCAAAATTTTATTGTTTGAAGATAACGTGGTGTGTCTCTTATAAACATATGCAATTAATTGGTACTACTACATCTTAAATGATTCCAAGAACACAGGCGGTTATGAATTTAATATTGACCCGAAAACTTATCTGATTTTTTAATGATTTGGACAAATTGCTGAAATAGGGGAATCGTTTAGTGCTACAAGTAAGTAACTATGTTACAATTTATTGGTCTTAAACACACAACTGTCAGTCCAAAAAATTATCATATGTTACGCCATAGTAAAATTACAAATAGTAGCGCTAATAGAACGATTATAACAGTCTCCACAAAAGAAAGAGCAAAGAGGTCATGCGTATAGCGCCACTTTTAAAAACGCGGATTATAATATTTTGGCCAGAAACTGTTTTTATTGTAAAACAAAAAATACACGTGGCTAATTCTTCTGCCCGGGAATGTAAATTTAAATTTAAACGAAAAAATACCGAACGATCTCATCCAACATTATAGTTGTTTTACCAAATCCCAAACAATTTCGAAGAGCTTTAAATTTAAGTCAGCAGAGGATCGCGGAAAATTTCTGTTCGGTTTTGTTGAATCCAATTATAAATTGGCGAGTCATTCTATACATTAAAATGATCCGTGGTGTTCAAATAAAATCATTAATACGTTTAATGCAGCCTCTTGAAATATAAAACATTACCTGTATACGACTTGTTTCCTAGAGACTCCTTTTCACTGAAATGTTTAGGACTCTTGAAATACATCTTGTGTAGTTATTTTTTGCATCTAACGTTCGCCGATTGATTTTTAAGGAAAATATAACTTCGGAGTTGCTATGTCTTTTGTAAGTAACTTTATCTAAGGCTTTTTCCGCTGACTTCATCTGAATAGCTTACACTCTTCCGGTGTAATGCGAATCCAAACTCTTAACATTTCCCGGCTTAAATAGTCCTTGACTCGACAGCTAGGACAGTTTTATTAATAAATCATATAGTCAGGTATTTCTGCAAATTATTCATCAAAATTAGCCACATGTTTCTATAAATATTATTCATCATACAATTTTTGGCCTCTTTGTCGGTAAATTTTTATTTTTACATTATTAGAACATTGAAAACTAGTTTGTAAGGTAAAACTATTTATTCTGAAACATTTTCACATCCCGTGGCAGTAATGTTAATTATTTTGCATGTATAAGGATCGTTTCTTGTGCTGCTGAGAAGAAGTGGATAACGTATTCTTTTTCTTTCGGACAATTCAAATCATTTTCGGTTTTGCTGGAATGGGTTGAAGGATGCCCTCTTGTAAATTTTGCTAAGGCACTGTCTTATTACAATGTTATTGTTTTGTACATCGACAACCAACGCAGCATTGTTTAAATAATGAGTTTGCCATTTTCTTTTTAAACAAACCTTTGTGGAATTTTTAGGATCAAAATGAAGTGGATATCGTTTTAGAGATGATCTCAGCATTAGCACAACCTTTTTATGAAAACATAGTACGCTATGGGGTATTTTATAAAATATGTTAACATATGGTGCTTACGATCACAGCGGGACGAAGACAAGGACTTTGTGTTCATGTTAACAGTTAATAAAACAAAACGTTGTAAACACAAGACACAATTTTGAATTAATAAAATACAAAGTAATAGACGCTCTGCACTGGCATTGAAACCAGTACTGTGTTACGGGCCAAAGGAGCTATTTTGTAGACCCGCAACGGGAAAAATGGAGAAGGCCTTCGGTTAAACTCAGAGGAGTATGGGTGGTTCACGAGAAACGCTTACGGGAGGGAAATCATACCTATTTGATTACAGAGTAGGTCAACGAGCGCCACCTTCCAAATCACAGCTGATTGCAAGTTCTCGTGGAAGGCCGAGAAGCCAGCAGCTTACGGGAATCGGAATCGGACTCACCTTTATTGTGCCTCCCTCCTGTTTATAAAGCTTACCAAGTTCATGTACACAATACAATAAAAATACGCAGAAATAAAAGGTCTGGTGAATTTTAAGACTAATATAGCTCTATTGTTTGAGGGGCCTCGGTGGTCTAGTGCGGGAACGCATTGCCACTCGAAACCGCGGTGAAATGTAGTCAATCCGCTGGGCGATCAAATCTCAGCTGGGGCGACCGCATTTCGCTTAGTTAAGTTTAGGGTGCATTCTGCATGAATGGTGAGTGTGTAAGGGACGCCCGCACTTCCTGAAGTAATGCGAAAGCGGTTCCGGGGGGGTAACGGTAGTATGAATGAATAAGAAAAAAAAAGGGAATAAAGCTCTATTGTTTGAAATTGGCAACACATAATACAAAAACAAAGATTACATTCAAAATGGTAATAATTACGGTTTAATACAAGGGTAGCCCCTGGCTTGCGGCATTTATTTTACTAAGCACACTGATCTACACAGTCAGTGACGTTCGAGTTTACAGTAATTAATTAAACTTTAACTTAAACAAATAATGAAACACTGAGCAACTGAAGGCTGACTCACTTTTAATATTACAAGGGAATTAAACTGTTTTATTTCTTAGTCATTAACGAAACACTGATAAACAGGGGAAAAGAATCACTGTATAGTACATTGGCAAGTTTTACCTTAGTTTTCTCCTCGGTACGGAGTAGAGAGAAGCACAATTGGAGTGTTCTTAGGTTCTTCGGGAAGCAGGTAAAATTCGCAGGCACGCCCCTGAATCACGATGAAGACAACGTTACGGTCAGGAATTTCTTTGGCGAAGACAAGAAGGACGGGAACTTTAAATGCCAAAATCTCCGCCGCTGTACGGGATTATCACTTGCAACGGCTCAGAGGAGGCTGTCACAAGGTTGAAGGTTGTTAATCCGACACAAGTCGAGAGAACAATTTCACAGAATTGTCTTTACGCAAAGCTGATACTCTGCTAATATTTATAATCCGACACAAGTCGAAGATTCTTTTGCCTAAGGCAAAAAATGACACGATATATTCATTTAGCAGACAACAACTTCGTTTCCAAAAACCACGTGCGTTCACTCCCAGAAGTTAGCGCTCACTTTTGCCTTCCCTTATTATGTCATCGGCACCGAGATTGTAACGCGCAACCGGGTCGAGTGAAGGTGTTAAATCGACTTACTAAAGAACGAAACGCGAACACCAGCTGGAATATTTCAAATAATGCGAAATATGTCGCAAGAGTTCTAGTTCAAAATCTCCCACGTGAAACTTCCGACTATTCTACCAACGAAGGATTCCAAGAACTGTTTTTGATCGGCATTAAACAGACTAAACATACATGTCAAGTGTTTCGAAAATGGCCTCCCATAAATTAGTCTCTGCAAATAACAAAATAGTAATTGACTTAAGAACGGCAATTAAAATAGAACTTTAATTCCTATGAAACGGCAAAATCAAACGAAAAACTGGAGACGACCCTTGCCCGCACGCTACAAAAAATGCATTCAGATTATAATTCTTTTAACTAAAATATCAACAAACGCTTCAATATTCGAGCAGACCGTTTTAGGGCGTTATTTACAATGATATGTCTCTACAACTTCATAATTTCAAGAAACACACCGAAATCGTTCGTTGCTGGTTTTGCGCTCACACAATCCCGGTCTACTTTTCTTTTTCGAAAATTCCTTAGTTTTTGAAATAGCAAAAGAAACGATATACGAGTAATCCTTCGTCATGCATGCACTCATCAGTAATTTCATAGCACAAATCGATTACTACATCTCGGCCAAAAATGTCAGATTATACAGGTCCTTAATGTGTCTTTTCGCCGCAATATATCCCATTACACACGCTTATATTAAAACTAACAACACATGTCATCAACCTTGTTACTCCGCGAAGCTCAGAGGTCTCTAACTAGACTTATAATGTGGCAGTGCTCAGAAGGTTCTCTAGGATTGATACCCTCATACTGGTGTAACCAAGACATCGTTGTCAGTTTCAGGAAAAGAATTTGGCTACAGGCGAAGACAATCGTTTGGGAAAAGGTATCAGCGGCATGAAGAATTCCGTAATACAATCCATCGGTAGAACCTTTGTAATTGCATAGGTCGTAGATGCGGTTGATACCAATTCTATTTGTTTGCGCATATCATTGTTCCTAATTAGAAAATCGGGACCAGACGTACGAGTGGCATTACACACTTTTTCTGGTTATCCCATTGCTTTTATACAAGTCTTCAATCGTGGAATAAACCAAAGGTATTGGGAATCTTAAGCGACTGGCATAAAACATACTGTCGGATATTATAAGCAGTACTGAAACCCATTAACTTATTAAGAGAGCAAAAACTAGTGATATTTATTACAGAGTTAATTGTACTTTCTACAACACGCTCGACCATTCTGACTTAACATTTACAATTGTTAAGATATAGCCTTGAAGGTGCACTACGAACATTCAACCTTTTGCTTCCCCATTAGAAATTAACACAGCTTGCTGTAATTTTTTGGCTAACTTGGTCTTAACCGAAAAATAACTGTAAATATCTCATTATCCAACCTCTTCTTTTGGGCTGGTATCCACCAAACCAATTATTAGCGGTTTTGATTTAAAACTTTCCAGTTTGCGCTGTTTTCTCGGAAAGAGCATGGAAATTATTCCCCAACTTGTGGCGTCGCAACATTATCAGTCGTTCGGGTCACAGACAATGCTTCATGCAAACATGCGAAAACGTCAATTACAGAAGCGTTCGTTGTCTGTTCCGTCTTCTTAACACGTAGCTTCCGTATAAATCAAATGGTATAAACACAAGGTATAATTTTTAATTAATTACATACGGAGGTAACGAACGCTCTGCACTAGCATTATAATCAGTCTCGGAGACAAACTTACTTGCACGCCACAAGAACTACATTCAGATTGACATTCTTTTCACTAAAATATCAACAAACACTTCATAATTTCTCTGCTTCTAACTACTATTTATGAATACCCGGCATAAACTGAGCCGTATTGTGCCTTTAATGTAATTTCTAATTCACCCAACAACTGTTTTAAAATGTTCCAGCTGCACCTGGACAATTAAACTGTAGAACCTTTCGAGTAGTTCCGCACTATCGCATAGTAGCAGACTCTTGACGAAGCCTGGTGATATGCAATATTAAATGCAATGGAAAATTTGCACCAATTGGGTTTTCAATAATCAAATGCAACTGAATGACGATGGCGACCTCATTAAGCTGCGGGTGAACGTTTGCTGAAGTGGTTTGATTAATCAATGTTGCGGTTGCAACCCGCTCGGTAAGGCTGGCTGAACTGTCACAGCGTACGAGGGCATCAATCTCGCGAGATTTAATTTATTTTGGGAAATCCTGGAAGTCGTTTAGACTCCTAACGAATTTAACGACGGGATTTGTTTCATTTTGAAACTGTGGCCACTGTGATCACATATTCACCTTAATTTTCATTTTACCAAAGTCATTCTATGAAAAATTATATTTTTCTTTAGAATTTCTGTTAAGCCTTACCAACAGTAACCTGTTGCTGGGATGGGTCGTAAAATTGCGTGGCTAAGTGTGTGTAAGTAAGGTTGTAGTTTTAGTTAGTTCTATGCGCCCTATCCAATGTTTTACATATACTGGAAAAAGAAATATTAAACATAGTTGGAGTTGAAGTAACAATCAATAAGCACTTGGCCTTATTTGATAATGCAAACTTATCGTGACGTGCATGAGACTAGAAATGGAATTTGGGCATGAGTGTGCTTATTGTATATGTATAATTATCTGCGTTCGTGTTGTAGAGTTCATTTCAAAAATGGGGTCCTTAATTACACCATTATTAAAAGAACCCTGTAGATATAAAATTGATATAATTATAGGAATCCGAAATTACATGATATATTATAGCACAAACTTCTAATATATGTCAAAGTATTGAAAGTAAACGATACCTGTGAACAAAAGAGACGTTGATTAGTTCGATTTGTACTATTAATGGGCTGCCAATAAATTTAAATATACGTATTCAAGCAGAAGAGATAAACCCTATAGTTTAGTTTTTTATAAAATAAATACTGTTTTAGCCTCTAAAAAATATTGTAGTTAACAATTTAAAGACTTACAAATGTTTTTCGAGTAGTAGCTCTTGTGGTGTAAGAAACACCTGTTTCTTTTTTCGTTTTAAGCAGAAACACTCGTGAATCAACAATGGCCATAAAATAAAATCTCTTCTGATGAATAATAAATAAAACTATATAATAAAACCAAGAAATAAAGGCCTATAAAATCACAAGTTCGCAGAATCTGTTTTTATAGTGCATATGTATAACTGTAATTTTTCGTATAGCCATGCACACGTAACCTTCTTTTGACCATATTGTGCACACAAACATCTAGACAAAAATAAAACACACCTGTTTCATCCCATAGGGGAGTTTGTTGCTTTAAAGGATTTTGTTTGGTGCGAAAAAGACAAAGCACGCCATCAAGTCTGATCTATGTTCATTTTTAATTTGGAATTATCAGTTTTTTATAGGTTTGCTTTTTTAATAACCCGAAACACGACAGGCAACTCACCTCCGTAAACAAATTAAGTTTTGCCCCTACAGCCCTTTACGCCATTAAAAGGGATTCGGCGTGTCTAGCAGAAAAATTCAATTGCTGAGAAGTTTCATTTTGAAACCGCCAAGTATGCAATACATTCGACACAGAACAAAAGGGCTCATTTCCATATTTTTATTGGCAATTTGCATACGAGATACGGATAATTTACAACAAAAATTTCCGAACATAACTCTCGACAGACAGTTTTGTTGTTGAAAATGTTTACAGCAGTAAAAATAATCGCCGAGCCCTGCATTTTTTCCGTTTTCCGAATTACAAATTAGTTTTAGGAGGTGGGTGTTCTTTCTAATTTTTGAGAGAACTGGTTGAAACTCAATATTTGAGTTCATACTGCAGATAATAAAATCGAGTTATTGCAAAATGGTACGAGAACCGGAAAGAGTCTTAAATTGTTTCATTTCAGGGTTACCATTTTCAGCATAAATTTACGGAATTATTGTAAAAAAGCTAATATTATTCTTGGATTTTATTTACACCTGTGTTTATGTAACATAATGAGCTAAAATTCAAATTAATGCCCTTCGTGTTAATTTTATTAATTACTTATAGGATATCGGTTGCACAGTGAAGCCTACGGACGTCTGTCAAACAGCATCCGCAGTGCAGAACAACCCGCGCTGGTCAATATTGTCGTGGGCTAACGAAAGTGCATGAGGGGGCTGGAGTAAGGGGATTTCACTTCGTAGAAGGAAACGTAATAGTAAGCAGTCTACTACTTGCTTTGAAAACATTTACTATACCCTGGCATATACCCTAGTAGGGATTTCCATATCAAGTAGTCAAATTTTCTCGGAAGGACGCCTTTGATTGCATTCCTTGATCATGCACTCTCGTTAGCCGACGCCAATAGTCGGATGGATGGACCCTTTGTTACCGGGCAAACTAACTTTTCCGTGACCCGTAACCGGATAGGTGGAAAAAGGCCTGCAGCTTAGCTCAAAGGAGTAGGGGGAGTTCGTGAAAATCGCTTACGGGAGGGAAATCTTCCTAGTTGTGTACAGAGTGGGTCAAAATTAGTGGGCGCCAGCTTCCAAATATAGCTGATTGCAGGTTCTCGTAGAAGGCCGAGAGGCCAGCAGCTTACGGGAATCGGACTCGCCTTTATTATGCCTGCTCTTGTATATATGAAGCTTGCAAAATTCATGCACAAACAAATACAAAAACAAAATAATAAAAGATATACTGAATTTTAAAACACATGTAATGAGATTATTGGCAATACGACAGAACGACAGCAAAAGGTGATTTTATAGTTCCATATTACAAGCTTTTAATTTGAATGGTCAGGCAGAAAAAAAAATCGCCGCCGCTGACGTACGTCATTTATATTTTCCAAATAACTACGTGGCCAGTGACGCCGAAGCTTACAGTAATGATGCAGTATATACATAAAAAATTATTCTACACTTTGTAGTACACAAAAAAAGACAGTCGGCGACTGAAGGTCGCTTCTTGTTACATAAAAAGGTTCAATCCCTTGAAATTTTGCAATCTGACGCGAAAAGGGGGTTCTTTCTTCACAGCACCAAAAAAACTTAGTTCTTTACCTTGAATTTCGAACAGCGAGACGGAGCCAGGCACAATTTGGTTTACAAGATGCGGGAACCGTCTGGAGATGTTGTCAGATCCGGGCAAAAGGTCGGCGTTCTTCGGGAAAATTCCGAGACGAAATATCTGCTACACAGCCCTCGTAGTTTGTAGCAGCAACAGCACTACCAAGTGGGACAGGAAATGGGCGCGATATTAATCCGCCAAAAGCGATGGGCAAATTCGCAATCTTCTTCTTAGGGTGCTTTGTCTCTTACGAGACGTAGCGATCTTCTCTCCTATGCCTGTGTTGCGCGTTTAGAGTGCCACAGACATAGAGGACCTACAGTTTAACGTGGGCTCCAAACCACGGGAAGTGTAAACACTTCTACTCCAGAGAAGATTTACTAGGCAGAATACCTCGCTGGTTTGCCATTGCCTTGCGAGGGAGAACGGCCGTTAAAAATCCGATGTTCCGGTACTGGGAATTGAACCCAGGACCCTCAGCGTAGAAGTCTAACGCGCTAACCTCTAGCCTACGGCCGCAATGAATTGCCTTTTTTTTTAGGTTTAAAATCCTAGCGTACTTCTATGAATCCGACACTTGTCGATGTTCTGTTTTCACCCCATGGTAAAACAGCGAAACGAAAATAACACAAGGGATACCCATCGAAAAACCCAAGCAGCCCCTTGCAGCACTCAATTTACTAACGGCCTCCCGATTGATGGACTTTCGGAGACCGAAGTCTGGCGAAGATCTAAGGCCAACTTTTTATTTTCGTACCGGCCCTCGTAGATAGAATGAGCGACCGGAGCCATTAAAGGTGTAAAACTGACTGAAGAGCTAAACGCTACTTGAACATACGTTGGTCGAAAATATTGCACCGTCTTGAGAAATATGATGAAAATGTTCTGGAAGGAATAACACGTGCGACTTTTGAGAGTAAACATTTCCGGGAATTGTTTTTAAAACGGCAAATCCAGTCTACAAAGAAAAACCTCGAAATAAGCCTTGGTATAAATCAATCTTTAAAAGAAAATAATAACGAAAACTGTAACCATCATAAAATTGGCAATTAAAATAACGTGTTAATTCCTATGGAGCGGAAATTAAAGTACGACATTAATTCAAATGTAGCGGCAAAATTTTTAAAAGAACATAACACCATATAGTGGTATATGCAACTGGTTGCGTTTCGGAGGTCACCTAAAGCCGCTGGCCCCGATTGCCATACGGATATCTTTGACAATTGTAAACCATGTAGAAAAAATTCTCGTCTCCGTTGGGATTAGGCTATTCTCCTGCCGAGCATACCTGTAAAGAGAGTTTTTCACATAGGAGAAGTTTCCTCCAGGCTTTGCAATCCCTAAGTCCAGATTTAAAAAGTCTCCATCTTACAGTAGAAGTACATACACTTACACCAGTAGCTTCGGACCATATTTTGGTTAAATCTGTCGAATTAGGACTTCTGTCTGCCAAACTCGTCCTCCGCAATACACTGTCGTCTCTCACTGATGTTTTCTTTTTGGGCGGCCACTGCGGGGTTTATTTTATATTTTTCCCAACTCAGAGTATCTGATAACTGTTGAATGATTGCACTGCACTTTCGTACCTATTTCGCGACTGGAAGCGCCTTGTTTATAATGAAAAATTATTTCATATCGTTTTTCATCCGATAATTTGAACGGTTTCTTTTCGGATGGCATTTTGCCACTGTTACAAAATGCAACTACATAATCCATAGTATCTGCAGGTATAGGTATATTTACTTATAACATAATATGTATTTATCCTAATTAAACTTTTAAGTTTCATGTCAAATGCATTTTACTGATTCCATTAAAAACTGTGCGAATAACTGATTATCTTCTTCTTCTTCTTCTTACTTTAAGACTGGATCCCATTAATTCCAAATATACTGACTTATTTAATAATCGGGTTCGGACATATTATGTCTACTAATTGTCTTGGGATACTGACGTACAGCTTTCGTATCATATTTTAAGCGGTCGTCCTTGGGGCCTTTAAGTGTTGAGTTTCTGTGTCATTGCTATCTTTACCAATCTGTTATCGTCCATCCTATTGACATGCTCTTTCCACCGGCATCTTGTTCTTACGACCTGATATAGCTCTTAGTGTTTTCATCTCCGTGGTCCTCATGATACGTTTAGTTTTTGTTGTTTGTGCTCTAGGTTCTGCGGCATAAGTGAGAATTGGTCTATTAGCATTTCATCCAGAACCTTCTGCAAATTGTTGTAAAAGGTTTCTCTATCCTACTTAGATTTATTTATGTTGGGCGCATACACACTTATAACATGGGTTTTGTCCGTATCAAATTTAAGTATAGTATGCAATAATCTATCATTGGCATAGTTTATTCCGTCAATGTACTGTTTAAACTTTTCATGTAGTAATAGGCCGACTCCTGACTGGGCTCTTTCGTTTAAGTGATTATCGATTTTAGAAAATAACTTACCTTAGTTATTTTCTATGGAGTTCTAAGTACCTAACTGAGAGATAAGTTGTTGACATAGTCATTAAAATCAAATATTTAAAAGTAATTTTTGGAAACTATTCCAAAACTGTACTATGGGGATTAAATTCGCAGAATAGATTCAGGACAAGACAACAACAAAAGCTCATATGAACATTTGTCCGCAAATGCTTAGTTTACAAGGTACAACCCAACAAATGTTTAATCTAAATCTTATTTATTACCACTAAACATATCAAAATTAATAATTAATTCTTCAGCAATATGGAAGTGTTTATCATTTTCCCCGAAACATAGCAACAGCAAAACTATTAATCTAGCTAACAAAAACAGAACAGCTTTCGCCAGATTTAAATCTATATTTCGGGGAGAATAATGTACGCTGCTTATTTTAAACCCTTTATGATATACTTTGAACTGTTTTTCCTCGTATTTAATACGAAGCATTGTGTGGAAAATCAGATGATATTAAATAAATCCGTTTTATGAACGTTAGCTTCCACTATCGTTAACAGTGCAAGTTCCACTAAATGTCGGAATCAATCCGCTGCAGTGCATCCTTTGTCATGCAATTTGCATTTATTACGAACAGTGTTCTCCCAGTTGTCTCTGTTTGTCCAATTTGTGTACACAATAAATGTCAGATGTGACATTAGTCCTGCGTTATATACCAAAGAACTTTAGTGAACTTATTCCTGAGTTAGAAGTTTTAATAATAATCAATTGATACAAGGGTAGCATTCACAAAAACAAACATATTGTCAGTAACACACAAATGATTTCTTTGTTGGATAGGGTAACGAGTTCTATTTTAAAGTTCTCCAAACTTAAAAAAAATAAATTTATGTATTTGTTTTCATTTCAATTGCCATAAACAGAACTATCAAGTAGTATATCAATGTATGTAAAAGATCTTAATTAGATTTTGCTAACATAAGTGTTCAAGCTTTCAGTAGGAATAGACTAAAAAAATACAATATAATATATCTTTCAAAGTCATTGATTAAGGAACCTAACGTATTCAAAATTAAACAATTCTCAATTACATAAGAATCAGAGAAGTACACCAGTAATC
>JABXWE010020376.1:0-25188 GCA_014611495.1 Limonius californicus | reverse complement strand
GTTAACATATTTTAAACACAAGGTGTTAAAAAAAAGGTTTAATAATAACCTCATGTGTAAATAGCACTCATTAAACTAAACAAAAAAGTCTTAATCAACATATGTCCTCCAACCAACTGTAGGCGCTGAAAAGTTCATTGTGAACATATCACAAAGTATTCAAATGCAAACATTTAAAACTAGCTCTAATAAACAATAAATTTCCATCAAATGATAATAACTTAATTGTCATTAATAGGAATAAACAAATAATTTATAATAAATAAACGAAATGTTCATCGCCTTCATCCAGGAACGCTCGATCTCTTCGCACTGTCCCCTTGCTGATATTCATATACCGATGGTTATTAATTTCATTAATTTTTTCCAATATGTTGTGCTGAAATTCATTCAGGTCATGCATTGATTGTTGGAAAATAGAGTTCTTTAAATACGGCCACAGAAAAAAATCGCATGGAGTAAGATCGCAGGATCTGGCAGGATAACGTATTGGTGTGTTCCGAGTAATATTCTATCTGTCAAAGAATTCTCGTTTGCTATTTATGTGTTGCGTGCGCATTGACTCCATCTTGTTGGAAATAAACAACTTTGAATATATCGTCAAGAAGCTCTTCGAAGAAGGGCCGTAAAATCTCTTTATATTGTCTTTCTGCACCTTCAGAAAAGTATGATCCAACTATTCTGTGCCTTGAAATGGCCGACCACACTCCTATTTTTAAGGATGGAAAGCTATCTCTACCATGAAATTTGCTAATGAATGTATCCATCTATATAAAACCAGGCCTCGTTCGTGAAAAAGGTTTTCGCCAGTAAGTCATCATAGAGGATATTTAGGAACTACTGACAATATTTGACACGCCGAGGATAATCAGCTTCACGTAATTGTTGTAGACAGCAAATGGTAGTGATACAAGTGACAACTGAACTTGTTGAGACAATTTTATGTTCCTGTAGCAAAACTATTTTAGTTGAAAATGTTACGTTACCAAAAACAAACAACCCACATGTTGAGATTATAGAGCGATGAGTGATGCTGTTTTGTTTAAAATTATTAAAACGTAAACTATACTTACGTATTTGACTAACAGAATATACAGTTTTGTCTCGAAAAACACTGATTTTTCAACTGCAGGCTATGAATCCACAGAAAGCTGAGAAATCTAACTAAACGACCACAAACTCACAAAGTGAAGTTAGGCTGAAACAGGTGATGTGTGGCACGTCCATAAAGAACTTTTCAGCGCAACTTCTGACTTTAAATTTAAAAAAAATAAACCTATAGTATTTGCCTAAGTACCTACAAAGGTAAATTTATTTAAAATCAGAGGGTCTAGATGGGTCTGCTATTAGAACTCTCATCCTAATCACTTATATGTCATAGGTATTCCCAGACATTTACTGAAAAATGTGGAGCAGCCCCATCGTGCAGTATCCACAGATAAACCCTATTATTCAATGACACGTCTTCCAATAGTGGGGGGTAAAATGATTTTCAAGAAGCTAAGATACAGTGCACTAGTCAAATGATTTAATACTGGTCCTATCAGACGGTCTTCCAAAATACCCAGCCGAACAATTACCGAAATTGTATGCTGATCTCTTCACTCGACAACAGTATAAGGATTTTTGTCTGCCCAAACACGATTATTTAAAAAATTAATAATACCGTTATTCCTAAAAGTAGCTTCATCGGTAAATAAAATATTGGATTTCCTACAACTTTTCTTAGTATGAGTCTAACAAACACCATTCTTGAAGCATAATCAGAATCAGTACGGGCTTGTACCGGCTGGACATGGTACGGGATATAATTGTGTATATAATAAACAATAAGAATAACTTTAATTTTGTTTTCCATGGCAAATGGAAAGCTTACTATTGCAGTTTACTGCTTAATATATAGAATCGCCTCCATCTTTGGAATCTTAGATTTTTGAATACATGTTCATTAAGACTTTTTTGTTTGGTTTAATGGGTACTATACATGAGTAAACTATCCGACCTTGTTATAAACACCCTGTATACACTGCATTATCGGCATATTGTAAACTACCCTGGATAATTACTAGGGTATATTGAGATACTTATGATAATGCGTATCTCATCACTGTTACTTTATTTTTTCCCCTATGGGCTTAGCCTTACAAAACAATAGTATGCCTACAGAGAACCCTTTCCGCTGATTAAATGGCAAGTTAACACATCGTTGTTTTCAATGAAAACATTGTAGAAGTTGAAATCTAAACTGAAGCAATAACAGCGTACCTCCTTAACTTATGTTAAGGGATAAGTTGTCAATTTCTGCCCGCTTCCGCTTTAATTGATTCCGCTTCCTTGCGTTCTTGTCCAACTACTCCAATTGTTAGTTCCGAGTCGAAACGCTCTTCATATCTACTGACATTTTATTGGATTTAATATTAACTGAGGAAGTTTGTTGAAAGTTTGGAATAAAACTCATAGTAACTGCCTTGTAGCACAGATTTTCTCAAGTAAAAACGCAACAGACGGGAGTTCGCGTACTTCCCTTTTAACCTCTTTAATACGCTCTCGTGCACACGTTATCTGCTTCGACCGCAATGCACAAATGGATTCTTACAAAGAATTTGCAGTCATTCTCAAGCAATCTTGTGCAGTAGATTGTGGTTCTACATAACCATTCATTTAATGTTACGTAATAGGAAGAAACTCTAATTTGCTTTAGAAATTAGACTAAGAAATTACGACAACTTTGGTCTATGAATAGTTTCCAAAGATTCTGCTGCTTCGGAGCGTGTAAAACAAAACAAAGGTTTCCGAAAATAAATGCGTTTGGCAAAACTTCACTGAAAAAAGTTTTTAAAATATAAGTAAAATGAATGAATTCTTGAAAAAAAGGACGATTGACAAAACCTTTTTGAACAAATAGGTCCTTTGGCAAAACCTTGTCAAACAAATAGGTTATTTAAGAAAATCTTCTGAAACAAATAGTACCTTTGAGAAAACCTTTGGAACAAGGAGGACCTTCGATTAAATCTTCTCGAACAAATACGCCCTTCGACAAAACCTCCACAAATAAATAGGTCCTTTGAGAAGACCTTATCGAACAAATAAGTATTATGACAAAATCTTTTCAAACAAATAAGTCTTCTACAAAACCTTTTCGAACAAATAGTTCCTCTGAGAAAATCTTCTCCAACAAATAGTTCCTTTGAAAAAAGGTTCTGAAACAAGTAGGTCCTCCGATTAAAATCTTCTCTAACAAATAAACAAATAAATCCTTCAACAAAATCTTCTCAAATAAATAGCCCCTATGAGAATACTTTCTCGAACTAAGAAGTATGTTGACAAAATCTTCTTAAACAAATAAGTTCTCTGATGAACCATTTTCGAACAAATAGCTCCTTGAGAAAACTTGATTAAACAAATAGTTCTTCTCAGAAAACCTTCTGGAGCATATAAATTGTAAGTCGTTCAACAAAATGTTCTCAAACAAATATGTCTTCGACAAAATCTTTTCGAACAAATGGTTCCTTTGAGAAAATTTTCTCAAACAAGTTGTTCCTTTGAGAAAACGTTCTCAAACAAATAGGAACTGCTATAAAACCTTCTTGAGCAAATATTTCCTTTGGAAAATCTTCTCAGACAAACAGCTTCTTTAAGAAAACCTTCTGGAGCATATAAATCGTCTGACAAAATTGCCTGGAACAAATGGGTGCTTCGACAAAACCTTCTAGAACAACTTCTTCCTATGACAACACCTTCTCGAACAAATAAGTCTTTCCACAAAATCTTCTTTAAAAACACGGTGATAGAAAAAAAGTCCTATGACTTGACAAAAAAAACGTCCAAAGGCTGCTTTGATAAAACATTTGGATAAATGTCTCTGGGTAGATGGCATTCAATGAAAATGTCTTCAACAAAAGTTTTACTAGCAAAATCTGCTGGCTAAAACGTCTTCTGATAAAAGGGCACTAGATTAAAGCTTTTCGGAAAATAATATTGACTACTACTTGAACAAAAAGTCCTCAAATTAAAATCATTCAGACCAAAAACACGTGGCAAAAAATTCTTGTCAGAAGTCTATATATAGAAAGCCCTTCGATAAAAACGGTTCGTGCAAAGGTGCTCAATAAAAATCTACACAAGAAAAAAAAGCTCTTTGAATAGAGGTCCTCTGAGACAGCCTCTTCTGAGAAATGCAGACCTCATGCAAGAAAATTTATATTTGACTACAGTGCTAGAATGTTACAGGGTGTTCCAAATGACTGGTAAAGTCCATAGTCAACTTCTAATATTTGCTGCTATTTGTTGTTGTTCAATATTTTTATGGCGGAGTGTTTTTAGCATTAAATAGCATCATCTGGCAATCGTAATTATAGAAATAGTTGACTCGTTGGCGATATAAATATTTGAATTTGATATAGAGATTACATACAGATAGTTGAGAAAATAATACTGTGCGTACGACAATACACAATATCATGCCTTAAAATATAAAGTATAATACCCTTCATTTTCACTCATTTTAGTCCCTTAAAGCATGGTCCTTATTATACTCGCGTGCAAAAATTACGTGATTTTCAATATTGACAAGTACACGTACAGCTGCGAAATATTTTGGCTTTGACCTTTTGAGTAGTGGGGAGCTCCAATCCTGCAATTTACAATAAAATTAGTTATAGGTACGTATAGACCAATCAAGTCAGCTGAATCTGCGAAATGCGCGAAGTAGGAAGCGAGATTTACCTGCAGGCCTAGCACATACGGTGATACAAACTTTCTTTCGGTGCGGTGGCTGTGGTTAAAGAGCAATGTTTATACTCACAGGCTACTAGTACTGTTTCTTGGGCTGTACTGATATTGCATGAGCGGAGTTTAAGTTTCGAAGGAGCTCCGTCCCACGTAAGTCAACTTACTTATGCGCAATCCGTTGCAAAAGGCTCTATTATATATAAATCTCCACTTTAAAGAAATTTTCTGGGCAAATCAAACAAGTGCATTGTACACGGGTACGCAATATATTTGAGATTTTATGATAGATGTAAATATGAGATTTTTGTAAATGAAATGCTATTTGGAAGAAGATTAGAATAAGTGCATTACCTCAAAAAGGGGTTGTGTATTGAGTAGCATAATTTTATTAAGTATATCGATAATATAAGTATCTTCCGCTGTATCTTTGGAGTCACAAGTGTGTAATATTGATTTAACAGCAGCAGTATAATGGTAAACGTAGAGAAATATAATTTTGATAAAGCATTATCTCATCAAATATGATTAATCCTTGTGCGACAGCATAACCTAGAGTACAGGTCAGTAATTTTATCATTTAAAAATAATACAAATTTTCATTTTCATGCAACAAACGGTCGCGGGCTAGAAGTTAGAGGGTTAGACTTCCATTCTGAAGGTCTGGTGTTCAAATCTTCGTATCGGAACATCTGATTTTTAGCGACCGTTCCTTTTCGCAAACCAATAGCAAACCAGCGAGGTATTCTGCCTAGTAAATCTTTTCTGGAGTAAAAGTGTACATGTCGAATCCAGAAGATGTAATTGTACATTTCATGAACAGGATATCCACTTCACGAAGCGGCTCCCCATGCTGTAATTTAAAGTTTTCCGCCACGCGAACAAAAATCGCATCCATTTCATGAATTGGAACCCATCCTCTTCCATATGATGGAATTATACGAGACTACAGCATTTGGATAAGCAACTTGTCCGTTTCATGAAAAGGTGGGATAGAGAACAATACTTGGTGTAATAATTGTTGGGGTGTCGCAAATAGATGTGATTGCGCATTTCGTGTTCTCCATTTTCGTACCTATAGCTATGTAATGAAGTGGGAAGGAAAAAGAGGTTTCGTGTTTTTTTCTTTATTATACTGAAAAAGAAAAAAAAACTATACTAATATATGTCAAAAAAATAAACATTAAACATTCAAACAAAGAACAAACACAAATATTTAAGGAATACTACAACACTGTATATTGTAATGAAAATTATAACTTACTGGCACTGGCACATAAATGTCTGATAATATATAATATAGGTATATAATAAGTAAGTTATAAGTTATTTTCATATTATGAGCTATTGGTTTGTACAACTCAGACTGTTACGGCAACGGCTGGTACATAATCTCTTAGATTTAAAACAAATACATCTTTCATTTTTGCACTGCTGGCTGGTTAGAAGGTTTGCTGGAACATTTTGCAACAATTTGCCCGCCTGAGCTTGCAGCAAGCGCCTCTCGTAGAGGATTGTTGTTCGGAGGTTGTTTCGACGTAAGCCCTCCTTCAGGTTTCAAAAAATTGTAAGTAGCATTTTGTAATGCATCATGTCCATGCCAACCCTTCAGCGAACCATGCCTTGTGACAACTTGAAATACCCCGTTTTTACAATCTGTGATTATTCCCACAGTATTTTGGGGATCTGCTGGTCCTCAGTCTACTTTAGGGCGGAAACAAGAACACAATCATTTACATTACACACCGTGTTTTTACGTTTAGATGACATCAACATTTTCTCTGCCGCACGTTTTTGTCCTTCACAGATTGCTTCGCTCTCATTTCGATTTTTTTTTCTCGATCGCTCAACTCACTGTGGATCTCATCATTGTCAAACTCATTGAACGTTTCGACTGTGACAGATTCAAATATCCCTTCATCTTCATCATTTTCTCCATTTCGCTCTTCATTTGGTGATTTGCTACTGTGATCAGTTTTGCTGTCAGTTCTTTTATTCATCAGCAAGAGTATCCAGGTCTTTTTCATTCACTAAGCGTCCTAGGACTTCTATCGGCAGATTGGAAGTAGTGAATTCCACACGCGGGTTATGGTCAAAAAGAGCTGTGTAGGGAGATCGCCCGATTATTCGATTATAGGATATATTTGTTTACCATTGCACTAAATGAAGCCCGATTGCCCAGTGTGTTGAATCATTATCGGGCATCCAAGATCTGATCATGTTCTCAATGTCCTGATTACTGCGCTCGATGCTGCCCTGACTTTGTAGATGACGGGGACGCCCATTTATGATAACACAATTCGTTCAATTCGTAGATCACCTGGTTCACAAATTAACGACCGTTATCGCTTTGTAAAATGTGGGTTGCCCCAAAAGTTAGGAAGATTTTCAGCAGTTGAGAAGCCACCTCCACAGCTCTTTTCGTCTTCAAAGGTCTCAAACGAATGAATTTGGTACGGTGATCTTGGTAATTCAATATGCCATCCGAAAGAGATTGAAAATCGATAAGATCTATCTGTCCTCTTACATTAAAATCTTTCGATGTTATTGACTTCACAAGTTTACGAGACATGCTTTTCTTCTCATTTCACTATTTGCAACTTTTTAAATATGCTTCCGTGCAAGGTCTAGGATTACAGTATTTCATTTTTGCAGCTTTTCTCATCTTTACATTTCCTCCATGTCCTATTGAAATGTGTATTTCGTTACTCCGATCATAGAGGTCTTAGTATGCGACTAGAGATCTAATTTCAGTGTCTTCATTTTTGTCGCACTGTCCCTGGAATAAATTGTACCTATCTTATATAAACTTTTGTTGAATTTGTACTAGGAGTAGACTAGGAATAACTTACGATTTCGCTTTGGCACATAGAATTTCTTCAACAACAGCAGCTTGTGTCTCTTTGGAGAAGCGCTTTTTTCCTGGTTGTCTTGAGTAATATTGCTCGATTTCATTGAATAAATTGTCTGTAGCGTCGTACTCCATGTCACCCCAATAATTAGGTAATGAGAAAAGAACCCGAAATGAAAACAAACCACAACAACTCACAACTCTTCAAACAAAACACAACCCTTAAAATGGCACTGTTTGACAGGTGGTCCGTGAACACGTGACCTTTACACGAATAGAACATCCATTTGCGACGACGCAACAATTATTAAACCAAATATTGTTTTCTATCCCACCTTTTCATGAAATGGACAATGCTGCAGTCTCGTATAATTTCACCATCTGGAAGAGAATGGGTTCCACTTCATGAAATGGATTGGATTTTTGTTCAGGTGGCGGAAAACTTTGAAATTACAGAATGAGGAGCCGCTTCATGTGGATGTCGTTTTCATGAAATGTACAATTACATCTTCTGGATTCGACATATACATTTCCAGCGGTTTGGAGCTCACGGTATTATGTAGGTCGTCTATGTCTGTTCCATTTTATGGTCCCGGGCATAAGAGAGAAGCACGTTATGTCTTGTAGCAAATAAAGCACTTCAAGAAGAAGCCAGAAAACAACTAACAAATTAATAGGTAAACAATTGTTATACCTTCTAAAACGCCTTATATACAAAATATCCACCCATTGTCCAATTTTTATAGGCAGAACACAAACGAACAAGGATATAATCAGGACTGCTTCATACAAAAGTTTATATTACGAATAATCATTGGAAATAGATATACAATACAGAAATGTATGAAAGGTATTTTAAGATTATAACAACTAGATGCAGGACTCTTTATTCGAAAATTAAACTAGCAGAACTTGAGTTAGCTTCTATTTCCTTTTAACTTCCTTGAAATAGCTGTTGACATGGTCTGAATTAGTTTAAAAGGTTAGCCCTACTGCATCAATATTAAACTGGATAGCTGTATAGGATCGCATAATGCCTTTGCAGTTTCCTAATGACTCTTCTTAGAGATGCGACGAGCTTTTAACTTTTTCCTCGTTGCTCTTAAATTAGTTATAGAAGTCTGATATTGATATTATTAAACTTTCTCGTGTCAGTTATTTTTAATTATCCTAATGTTTTTTATTTAATTTTTCATTTAAAATACCTAGTTTAAAATTTTCTTTTGTATACTCACTAGATATTAATCTAATGATCAATACCCTAAAGTTAACGAACCCTACATATGAAGTTTACTTGATCTCTAATTTATTTGTTTACAAATTTAGCTAATTAAGATCTGAAAATGGATTCTTGATTTCTAGCGACGTTGCTTAGGTAAAAGCTGTTGTTCTCACAAATTTCAGAAAAACGAAAATAATTTTAAAGGTGTGTAACAATTAGATGTGTTTCTAGGCATTGTTTCGCACCTTTTCACTTGAATTAAATTACCTCATCTAGCCAGTAAACTGAGCTAGCATCTTTTATGTAATCCAATATTTCTATTTAGGGATACTCCATCTACTTTATCTCCTAAAGGTGCAATAGGTAATCCCGTATCCCTGCGATCTAGGGAATGCTTCGTTAACAAAGACTTCACAGCAGAACATGCCACAAGCGCTGTGTATGCGCCTGCATAGTTTAGTGCCTCACCTCTGTGTCGCAGGAAGAGGAAACCGCAAAAATTTCCAATGCCTCCGCAGGGATTCTATTTCAGCAGTAACAGATTTAATTACAGAAAAATATCACCGCATTACACAGTAGACTAATACATCAAACAGAATAGTAATGTTTTTAATTTAAAGTTCCCGTTGTGGTGGCTATACCACTTTGAAACTATAAATGTAGTGCCTTGAAACTATTTTGTTGTTTGTGAACGAGTTTAACTATTGCTCATGTAAAAAGAATATTTCCATTTTAATTGTTCCGTTTTTGAACAAAAAGTAATATTCTACGTACGATTGATTAATTATTTATTACTATTTCTCTAAATGAAATAGAAGATAATCTAGTCGCACGTAGTTATTCATTTAAAATGGTTTCCCTCCAATTTATTAACAAAATAAGTTAAATTATTGTTAGTACTTTAGTTCAGCGTTTCCCATGCTGTCAGTACGTCCCCCCTACGGGGGGGGGCAAACATCCCCAAAGCCGGGCGCAGCAGGAAAGTAGTAGACCGGAAATTAGTATACAGAAACTAATGCAAAATATCTTAATTTAATAGTTAATGTTATTATTATTATTAGCCCGCAACATCCCATTGTTGGGCAAGGGCCTCCCCCATAAGGAGGGTTGTTGAAGAATAGTTAATGTATAGCATGTTATATTTTTACAAAAGATAGCAGTACCTGCGAGTACAGTCTAAAACTATATAAACTTAATAACAATTTAAACAAACTAGTGACTTCAATGCTCCTGTTTTGAGCTGCATTACGTGTCCAAGTTTTTTTTCCAAATAACAGCTATCCTTAGTTCACGTTCAATGTTAAGCCGGTTTATGTATTTTGATTTTATACAAGCTACTGCAGGGAAACCAACTTTACAAAGAGAAGTTGTAGGAAATGGCAATATAATCTTCATAGCATTCATTGCGTTTGCGAGGTAATCGAAACCCCGACAATGGTTGTCAGCGAAAATTGTCGGTTCTTTTCTGTACTTGATGTTAAATCAATTAATGGCTCCTCTTCTTCCAACGATAAATATATAGGTGTAACTCCAATCGGATGTGTTATCCACTCGTATTTGGTCCGAAGACTTTCATATTCAAAGAAGTAACGTTTAAAAGTTTAACGTTTTTAAATAATGTTCTGTGCATCTAGAAATGACATATACATTTGTACGACTTGTTTTGTTATCGTTAATGGTAATGTTGTTTGACCAAAGTTCCAATTTTCGCTAAAAGCCGTTATTTTTTCTGATATTTGTAATATATGAGTAATATTTCCTTGCAACTAGGTATTTAAAATATTTAATATTTTTGAAATATTAATCAATTGAGCCGTTTTTCTTATAAACAGTTCGTGAACAAAATTATAGGTATCTCTGTAATTTTTTTCTTTCAAAAACGCATATATTTCCTGCCTAACATTAAAGACCCGTTGTATATATTTCCCACGTGATAACAGATTCACGATAAAACAATAGTACTGAAGGTCAGCGCCCATATCATCGCACATTGAAGAAAATATTCTTCTACTTACAGGTCTTGTTTGTATATAATTTACAACAGAAATTACAATGAATAATACCCAATGGAGCTCTGGGCTGATTTCCTGCAAAGTGAGTGATTCCCTGTGTATCATGCAATGGTGCCAAGAGACATTTGGATTCTTTCTGCGTATAAGTGTTTGTAGACCGTCATATTTTCCTTACATGACCGGTGCCCCACCAGTACAAACACTCACACAGTGTTTTGACTCCAGGCCAGAGCTTACCATATAATTATCAGTCATTTGAAATAGATCCGCACCTGTGGTTCCTTTCTGAATTTCTTTGCAGAGAAGTAAGTTCTCGTTTATAGATGCATTATTGCAGTAACGAACGTAGGCTATCAAATGTGCATTTTTGATAATATCCGTCTAGCTGAATAGCAAATAATTTGTTTGTAAATTTCGAAAGAAGCTGCTCCTGCAGATCTTCTGACATATCACCAATACTAGTATTTTCTGAATCTCTTTAGCATAGCTATCTCCAATCATTGTTGCGACCATATCAACGCCAGTTGGAAGAATAAGATTTTCTGTAATAGTGTGACATTTCTTGCAGTTCGCTATGCGATGTGCAATTTTATAAAATGCGAGCATAGCTTTTTGAGGCGACAACAAAATTGTAGTAAGGACTAATTTCTCATGATTTAACTCTTTCAATTTCCGCACAAAAAAATCGCCAGATTTATTTTTATGATCTTCATGCTTTGTTTCCAAATGCCTCTTTAGTCTATTTGGTTTCATACTGTCAGCAGCCAAAATATTTAACATATTACACAGTGTGGTCGCTCTTCGCCACTAACGACGGTATTTATAAACCCAAAATTCAAATACTCGTTACAGTATTTACTAGTTTTTGCTTTGGGAATTTTCGCAGCTTCTCTATGTGCATACGTAGATGAACTTGCACGCTTAAAATTACGTTTAGACCTATGATGCATGTTCTGCTAGGTTAGTTTAATAGTAAGCGTAGCAGGGAGTAGACGCGTAATATTTCGTTCATGTTGTACCTGAGTAATTCATGTTTGTACAAATATTTTTCAAGTTGACATCTAAGTAAACTATAGGAACTGAAGTACTTACTTCCCTATTCTTTATGGTATTTAGAAGTCGAAAGAATTGCAAGAAACAGTATTGGTTTAAAAAATATATCCAGATTGTAGTAGTAACACCGCAATATGTTTATTTAGTTTCTTTACAGGGTGTCCTTTAAATGTGTTCCGCGAATCTGGAAATACATTCAGGGCACAATATGAGAAATCAGCTTCCTATCACATAGGGTCTCCGGTCTCTCGTTGGAGAGAGAGAAGAAATTTTATTTTACTATAGTATATTACAGCAATACTTAATACATTGTTAGCAACTGTTAGCAGGAGTCTGTGGTCAAAACAAAAGTTTATAATTACTGGAAGCTTGTGCTCTATACGCCAAAGACCTGTAGAACACTTTCAAAAATCTTTGGCGTTCTTCTAATTTATTGCATCACAACTATCTTGTATTCTCTCTAATAGTTCCTGCCGTGTCTTCTGATCGCCCATAAGCTAAGCTTTAAAGATAACCCCGAAGGTAGAAATCTGATAGGTTCAAATCCGATGATCTCGACGTCCAAGTAAGTGGACCACCTTTTGCAATCCATTGCCGGGGTTGGTTAAATTTAAGAAACTGTCTTGCAACTAAGGAAAAATGCGCAGATGACCCATCATGCATAAACCTACAATCAGATCATAGATGATGCACATCGTCCAGAAGATCTGGTAACGTGTTTCTTAAAAGCAATTCATAGTTCTAGTCTGTTAATAGTTGAAACCGTCCAATCAAAATATCAACCGTTATCATCACCATTATCTGGGGCTACAGCCTTTTGCAGTCCCTGGTCAACCCAACGATTCCCTTCCGTTCCACTCTATATTTGGCTTTGCTTTTTCAGTTTCGCACTCCTATGGTTTTCAGGTTTTCAACTGAGTCGATCAGCTTAGTTTGGGCACAGCCTATCGGTTTTCTGATCGACTGTAGGTTACTTTTTTAAGCGGGTCGTTTTCTTCTCTTCTAATAATGTGCCCTATCGAGTGGAGTTTAATAAATTTGACCATTTCAATTATGTCCACGACGTCAAACGTTTAATATAATTTCTAATTGTATCTTATGCGCCACACATTATTTTTATCGATTGGGTCATGTTCTTCAGCATCTTACGTTTGAAACAACCATATATTTTTCTTTCGTATTCAGTGTCCACGCTTCTGGTTCCTATAGTAATACCTACTTAACAGGGTCTTTGGTTTCTGAGATGTATAACGTGAATTCAAACTTGTTGTGAGTCTGTAGTAGCATCTGTTATCTAACAGAATTCTTCTTCGGATTTCTACCTAAAAATGTCCCTAGATAGGTAAACTCGTCTACTGTCTCATTGTAATACGTATCTATCGTTCACTTTTGGCGGATGCGTGGACTTTGGCCTTCCCTGTTTACATGCATGTATTTAGTTTTCGTGTCATTAATCGGCTAACCCATTTCTACCGTTGACTTCTCTAAGTGAAAAAAAACACTTCTTTCACTGATAGTAACGGCTTCCCTACGATATCCAGAACTTGTATTGACTTATTACATATTGTACCACTTGCGTTAGTAAATAGGAAACACGGTAGTGCATCGCCCTGATGTAGTTTTCTACTTGCTATAAATGGGCCTGACAAAGACCCTTGCATTTTACCGCGGCATTCCACATTCTGTAGTGTTATTTCTATCAATATTACTAGTTTTTTTGGGATTGTAAAGTCCCTCATTGCTGCGAAAAGATTTTCATGTCGTAGATTATCAGAGGTATTTTTAAATACACAAATATATGGTATATATGTTAACGATATCAAATTCGGGATTTTTCCAGTATTTGCTGTACTGTGGTTATCTGATCCTCTGTGAATCTTTCTGCGTACGGCTAAAGTGTTTCATGGAGTACAATGGTAAATATTTTATATACGACGTTGAGAAGACTTATTCCTGGGTAATTTTGGCACACTAACTGATCACACTCCTTGTACAATGGACAAATAATTCCTAGGTTCCATTCTTCTGGTAAAGTTATTTGAATCCATATTTTCACGATGAGCTCCTATATTCGTCTTACCAACTTCTCAGCTGCTTTCTTAACTAGTTCTGCCAATATGGTGTCACTGCCAAGTGCTTGGTTACCCTCATCTTCTTGATTGCTGCTTTATCGTTGGCTTATGGATATTTTCCGGGTTTACTTCCTGTTCGTATGGGTGTTTCTTTTTTTATCGTTTATTATACCACATCAAATATTAACAGAATATTAATTTAGATTTCCCATAGAACGAAGACAATGTCGATTTGCAGTGTTCCACAGATGAGCATTACGAAAGTTAAAGATTCCGCTTCTGTCCGAAAAGTCAGCGTTTTCGACACACTGCTCTAAAAACTGTTGGTTTGAAATTAATGGTGTTGTAGCTGTTGTTCCCGAGGTACTCTCCAAATAGAAGATTTAGGAAAGTTTGTCTTCGCCAAATTTCTGCGACCACTTATTTGAATTATTTTACATAATATATTAATTAATTTATCTCGTTTATTTAAAACATGTCCAGATGTCTAGTACAAACACAGCTCTTTGATGATATAGATGAATATAGATGTTATAGATTGAATTGACATGATACAATTTTCTAACAGTTTTTATTCATTTACAAGGTAACAATGTGGAAAATACAGTTAACTACATGATTTTACGAAAAGGTCTGTAGCGAACCACCATAAGATAGAATCTCCAATTTTAATTGTAAAATGTATTTTTAATTATTATATTAATTATCTCTTAACATTCATAATTGCACTAACCAAATTGACAACCTGAAAACAGCATTTACTCAATTATTCATTCGATAGAAAAATTCTTTATTATTTTAAAACTTAGTCGAGTAGTTGATTTCCATCTCAAAATCAAAACCTTATAATATTGTTTAACAGTGTCATATTGAAAGTCTAATTTTTTTGTGGGTTTTTTACGTTAAACCAGTATCTAACAAGCGGGTGATATCTACTGTTACTGTTAAATTTCTCACCTTGCCCGTACAATATAGGTCAAGGGCAGATTAATTAGAAGAACATACGGTAGAGTGTCGATTATCGGAAGATCTATCAGCAGATATTTTTTATATTATCCTTGATTACAATAATGTAATTGTGTAATAACAGCTGTTTGTGTATAAACTGGGTAATCTCATGTATTTTTGATTTTCCATTAGAATAAACGACCCAACGTTAGTCCTGATTTGTTCGAATAATCGATGTTCTACTGTAGTATTTAGGCTAATGTAAATCTAAATTATAAATTTCTATTACTAATTAATTCAGTTAATGTGAGGGTTTGTTTAAATTAAAGCGTACGGTAGAATCAAATAAGTCAGTTTACACTTCCGCTGTTGCCAATTATAAGTTATTTTCCTTTATTAGGCCAATTGGAACATATATTAAATGATACCTATATTTAGACTTTTAGACGTAAACTTAAAAAAAATTCTAACAAAATTCAAATCTTTAGAAATGGGAAATACATTATATTACAAGTAACAAGGAAGGGCAAAGTTGAGGGAAGAAGTGGAAGAGAAACAAGGAAAATATCATGGCTGAGGAATATCGTAAGCGTGGACAGACATGTAAATTGCGGGTTGTAGCCGCATTTCGGCGGCTTTCAGGAATTATAAGCAAGAAAGCTGTTTTCTCGTTATTTGAAAACAATTTTCTTAAAATTTAACTAAACTGACAGTTGGACTTAGTATTATCATAAGTAAACAACACTGATCAATTTAATTAAATGTTGGTTGCGATGATATATAAAACCTTTGTTTTCGATCTAGCGAATCATTCTAATGGAGATTTCTCGTTTTCATTGCCTCGTCCACCTTCTACGAGAGAACGTACTTTTTTTCTGTATTGTTTGAAGTCCATTCATATAATCGTTGAAGCTATCTGGTGCCTTGCATGCTTCTTAGGTGTCCGTACAATAATAATTGTTTTCCGTCTATAGTATCGAGGATCAGAAGGTTTTTTGTTGGTTCTTTGAGTAATTGTTTTATCCAGTACCTTTATTGTTGACACCTACAGCTCCTTCATCAGATATCCATTTCAAGTACTTTCAGTCTTCTTCCATATGTATTATTCGACACTCATTTCATCTTTGCCATAATTATATATTCTTTATGATGCATGTGAATTGTTCTAGCAGAGATTCCCACATTAACTGTTCTCACAATATTTCCACATATTTGTGTTAGTGTCTGTTTCAAACTCCTTATGCAATTGGTAAATAGTAGCTCTACGTTACAGAAATTGTGAAATCTTCATGTATAAAGGTATCACTATTAATGACAAAGCAGCGCAATTGCACCAAAAAATTGATTGTGTAGAAGCAGTTTATCGCTTGTGTATTACACTGTTATAAGAATGTTAGTTAAAAGTGTAATTATTGTATAATATACTCCTTGTCCCTTTGCGCAAAGGGATATACCGAAAGGATGGGAAAATGCGATAGTAATTCTAATATATAAAAAAGGCGACCCAGAAGATCTGGAAAATTACAGACCCATAAGCTTGCTGTCTCAAATATATAAGCTGTTTACAAGAATACTAACAAACCGAATTGAACACAAACTCGAAATTCATCAATCAAAAGAACAAGCAGGATTCAGGACCGGTTTCAGCACAATTGAACATCTTCATACGCTGAAAATAGTAATAGAAAAAACCACAGAATATAATATCCCTATATGGATGGTTTTCATCGATTTCAGGAAAGCATTCGATACTTTAGAGAAATGGGCAATAATACAGGCTATGAGAAAAGCTCGAATAGATTATAGATACACGGAGCTAATTCAAAAAATATATGATAAGGCAACATTGCACATACAATTACATAAAGATACGAACAAGGTTAAGATAAACAGAGGAGTCAGACAGGGTGATGTTATTTCCCCAAAACTATTTAACCTAGCCCTTGAAGAGGTATTCAAAAAATTACAGTGGGAAGATAGAGGACTAAAAATCTCAGGAGAAAGATTAAATAACCTTAGATATGCCGACGATATCGTATTATTTGCTGAAACAGAACAAGAAATGACAAATATGTTGGAGGATTTATACACGGAAGCCGGAAAATCGGTTTGGAGATAAACTTTTCTAAAACAAAATATATGACAAATCAAAACACCAACAGAAACAAAATCGACCTGCGGGACCAATCAATCGAGAAAGTAGACTCGTTTATTTATCTGGGACAAGCAGTAACCCTGGAGAAACAAAATCAAGATTTGGAAATTAAACGTAGAATTAGAATGGGCTGGGCAGCCTATGGGAAATTAAGTAATATAATGAAAATGAACATCCCTTTAAAATTAAAAGCAGACATATACAACGAGTGCATACTCCCAGCGACCATCTACGGGGCAGAAACATGGGTACTAACCAAGAAAAATATGACTAAAATGCAAGTACATCAGAGAGCAGTCGAACGAAGAATATTAGGCATTACATTAAAAGATAGAAAAACGAACCAATGGATACGTGAAAAAACAAAAGTCGAAGATATATCAAGAAGAATAAGCACATTAAAATGGAACTGGGCGGGCCACGTGGCAAGATCGACAGGGAGATGGAGTGAGAAAGTAAAGAAGTGGCGACCCTGGGGAGAACGAAGAAGCGTGGGAAGACCTCAACAACGATGGGGAGATGATATAAAGAGAGCTGGAGGTTTTAATTGGTACAACACAGCACAGAATCGAGAAAGATGGAAGCATATGAGAGAGGCCTATACCCAAACATGGGTAGAAAATGGCTAGAAGAAGAAGAAGAAGAAGATACTCCTTGTGATGCTGTTAAAAGTGTACCTAAAACAAAGCCCTTAAAACCGACCAAAAAATGTAAATATATAGGAATACCTATTGAAGACAATAAGCTGTACACATGATTATTTGCCGATGATCAGATCATCACAGTAGGTGATGAGGATGATATACAATACCTATTAAGAAAACTGGTTGACAAATGGGAACTAACGCTAAACATGGAAAAAAATTAATATTTGGTAACAGACACAGGGAAAATTAAATCCTGTCAAGAATATAAGTATTTAGGAGTAACGGTCACAAACGAAGGCATAAGAGAAAGAGACATAACAATCAAAAGTGGACAAGGCAGAAGGTCAATATAACTACCGAACTCACTAAGGATATCAGCAAACACACAAAGAAGGCAATTTACAAAACCATCACAGAGAGCATTATAACATATGGATCTGAAGTGCGGGTTATATATAAAAGGATGGAAAATAAATTGGCTGCAGTCGAAATGGACTTCTGGAGAAGAACTGGATAGGGTACTATCAAAAAAGAAACTGTTGTAGTAAGGACATTTAAAGAGAATGATAAATCTAAGATGGTCCATAGCGAAAACCATGAGATTCAATAACTTAGAAGAAGGAGATTGGGAGGATCGCAAACTCTGGCGACAAAGAAACGACAAGCGGTGACAGCTGCAGAATATCGCATACATATATTGCTGTGTTATATGAACCTTGATTTAGATAATTTAATACAAAATTAACTTATTTCGACAAATTAAAGCTATTTGATGCTTTAAACCTGAAAAATAAATTTTTAAAACTAAGTGAAGGTCATGTTCAATTAGTGTTAGTCATCTGCGTTGATTTTGCTTGGGTTGATCTTGTCTAGCCTTTCAAATCTCTGTTTTGCTTTGCTTGTTCGTAGGCGTAATAATTGTATGAAGGTATTAGACGTATTTATCAAACTTGACTGTGAGTTTTGTACCTGGAAAACAATAAGATATGAGATTTGTATATTATGTTCCACAACTGCCAACTAACATGTAATTTTGGAGAAAACTGGACATTCCAATTGTATGTTTTGTAAGTAATATTTGGATATAGGTGTGAAGAACCTTTTAATATAATTTTAATAATCGTTAATTGTAATAGTATGAATGTAAGGTGATCTATATTCAAAATAAATATGAATTTTGCTAAACAAAATAAACCGATAGGCCGTGTGAGGTGTCAAAACATTCCTTATTAAATAAGGTATTTGGCTATAATTTCATTTTTGATGTAAATGATATTTTCAAAACTTATTTAAATATTTAAGATTTGGTTAGTTTGTGTTAATTTCATTCTGCTTTCCCATTGGTTGAGGAAGTCACATGTTTTTCGTAAAATGTACTTATTTTTGCTTATATTATGATGATGGAGCGCCAAGCGTTGCTTAGGCGGCGAGATTAAAGGGGCCGCAGGAAAGGTGTGCTCTACACGGGCATCCAACTTGGCTTTGGCCTCAGGAGCGTCGTGCTCGTAGGAGCGGCATGCTGTGTGTAGGCAGCAAGACCGGCTGGGCTCACAGAAGCGGTATATTCTGCGTGGGCGACGATATCAACTGAGTCCCCAGAAGCGACGTGTTCTACATGGACAGCTAGATTAGTGTGGGTGGCAAGATCGGGTGGGCCCGCAAGGCCGACGTGCTTTGCATGGGCGGGCAGTAAAATCGGCTGGCCTCGCAAGAGCGACGAGCATTGCATGGGCAGCGAGATCGGCTGGGTCCGCAAATGCAAACAAAAAAAATAACACAATTAACCACAAAAGAAAATATAAATTTGCTATTTGATTCACGCTTTCATGTTGAGGTCACCCCTTTATCATTAGTGGTAATAAATATACACTGTGCTTGTAATAGACAATAGGCGCACTTCTAAACTCTTCTTGCATTTCCAGCGAACATAACATCATCTTGGAGGAAGCTGATTCCATTCTGGTTACTATAGTAACGCACTCCGTAGGTGCGAGGAATTTACGTACCCGGCGAAGTTCTTTGAACTTACCGCTACAATCTTATTAATTTTTATACTCTCAGTATCGGCAATCTCGATAACTTCGAGTATATCGTTACTTTCATCAAGGTTGTGGGGTTCCTCTGTGTTTTCGCTGTGTTCAGAGTTCGGTCTAGGACATTGGGGCGCAGCCGTAAGTGCACGGCCGTTAGGGCGCCGCCGTTAGGACGATAAGACACAAGGGCGCGAAGACACTAGGGCGCGAAGACACTAGGGCGCGGGCCGTTAGACCGCGGGCCGTTAGGGCGCAGAGACACTAGGGCGCGAATACATTAAGGCGCGAGCGATTAGGGTGCGGTACACTAGGGCGCGAGACTCGGTGTTATATATCTAATAGAATATCGGTGTCCAATATAAAAACTACAATATTGTTTATATATGCTAAAATTGTTTTCAGACTGAACAACTCTGCAGGAGAAGAAAATTTTGATTAATTAATATAGGTAACTTAAAATAGGTAATTATTAACAGTTATTATGAACTCATCAAAGATAGTACATATGTAGTTCTGCATTACTTATTACATAAATTCTGCAAATAATAGGAAAAGCTGTTACGGGCCAATCGAGCTTTTTCGACGTTTCGTAACTAACCTGATGGAAAGGGCCTACAGCTTAACTCAGAGTAGTAGGGGGAGTTCGTGAAAATCGTTTATGGGAGAAAATCTTTAGTTGTGTACAGGGCGAGTCAAAATAAGTGGGCGCCGCCTTCCAAGTCCAGCTGATTGTGTAGGTCCTCGTGGAAGGCCGAGAAGCCAAAAGCTCACGGGAATGGAACCTACCTTTATTGTGCCTCCGCCTATATATTTAAAGCTTGCAAAATTCTTACACCAGCAAGTACAAAAGACACAATAAGAGACAGTAAACTTTAAAACACATATAATGAAATGGTTGACATATGACAATACAACGAAATGACAAGTTATAACACAAAAAGTTTGAATTACAGAATTTTAATTCTTGAACGTTCAGAAAAACTCGCCACTGTTGACGCACAATATTTATGTTGTCATGAATCTATGTGGCCAAGGGCGTAGAGTTTACAGGAAAATTACAACATATAAAACACAATTTCTCTCATACTTTATACTTCAAACAAATACAGTCCACAACTGAAGGTCGCTTCCTGTTTCCAGATACCAAAAAAGATTCAATTATATTGAAATTTGCAAGTTGCACGTAGGCTTTCGCTTCACAAAACACAAAACTTTAGTTTTTACCTTGAACCTCCGCTGCGAGGCAGGCACAACTTTGGAGGGTTGATCTCCCAAAAGCAGGAAAATATGTTGAACGATAGTAGCAGCAGCCACAAGACCGGCGCTGGGTTTCGACATTCATCCGCCGAACGGCGATGGGCCAATTCGCAAAGAATTGCCTTTTACTGGGGTTGAATCAAGTGATTCCTATTAATCCGGCAGTGGCAGATGGTCTGTTAAATACCCCT
The DNA here is from genome assembly GCA_014611495.1 of Limonius californicus. Lineage (NCBI taxonomy): Eukaryota > Metazoa > Arthropoda > Insecta > Coleoptera > Elateridae > Limonius > Limonius californicus. The sequence continues at coordinate 4,019 of JABXWE010020376.1, read as the reverse complement.
TGGTACAACAGCGAAACGGAACACATATTACGGATACCCCTCAACAAAACTCAAAAGCCGGCACTTGCAGCACTCGATATAATTACGGCCCTCCCCTGGAGATGTAATTTTGGGAAGGTCCGGAGCCGAGACAGGTGGAAGATCGACTTATATTTACGGCTCTTCCCTTCAGATGTAATTTTGGGAAGACACCGGAGTCACGAAAGGTGGAAGATTGACTAACTTAAAAACAGAATGGGTATCTCGATTCTCCAAAAACATTGCACCACATTACAAAATCATATGGAATGTTCTAGAAAGATTTTGTTTTTAACGCGCGAGTTCCAGGAAGTGTTCGAGGTCGAGCGCGGAAAAATAAGAGTCTGCAATTTTGACACAAAGAAACTATTAACATATCTCGAACTTCGAAAGACAAAACAAAATAGCGACACGGTAACCCAAAATAAGACTTCAATTAAAATAATGTTACTAATTCTGACGAAGCGGCAAACAAATTACGGAATTAATTCATTCGTATAAAGCGGCACATTTTAAAATGAACATAACAAATTGTAACTCATCGCAGTCTTGAAACCTTACTTCCATTTCCATTACAATGTGATCCAGTACTTCATAAAACAAAATTCTATATTTTCTTCTAATGTCATTATTTGTAAGGCTAGCGTATTCCCGCTTAGGGCGCTTAGAAATATCGATTTGTGTTATTTCTATCTCCGTAGTTTTTTTGAAGAGTGTATTAAAGAAATCGTTATTCATTTTCCTCTTTAATAGTTCTATAGTTTTATTTATTTTTGTAACACAAAAATTAATATCCAATGATTTCTTTTGCAGAACATCAAATAATATGTCAGTGAGAGAGAAAATATCATTAAATACTACAGCTAAAAATGTGAATTCGAAATTGTTGAAATCGTTTAAAAATCGAAGGTCATACCCGAACTCGCAGTTCCGCGGCTGATTGCGACTGAACTCTTCACTTGCGCAATTCACCGTGAACCAATTGTAGATATTGACGTAGGCGTTACCATGGCAACGGAGGTATAAGTGCAGAGTTAAAATACGTTTGAGGCTGACTCTTCACTACAATTGCACGAGTGTTGCAGTTTTTATGGCCACTATGTTCATGCTCGATGGACTGCAATTAAAATTTAAATTTTAAATACAAGGGGACCAGAAAAAATTTGATGTGTTTGTTTTCACTAAGCTTATTGTATCTATGAGTATGTATGCCATAAATAAACGACTCCTAATAGGTGTAATGGCGACAACTTGGGGAGGCGTACGTCCAGAGATGGAATATCTAAACGCTGGGGATGATGATGATGAATAGGTGTAATGCCGAAAAATAATTTGTTATGTAATTTAAATAAATATTCGCAATCGAATGAAAATTTTAGACAAAGAGGCACTTGGCGAGCCGCCACTGCATTACTGTAATAAACAGTAATGGGCTCAGAATTCCTCCTTGCCGCACACCTTTATTTGGTGATGGACTGTTCTGTTGTTCCGAGCTTGGTTCTTACTCTGTTTGTTGTGTTTCGATAAAAGCTCCTCGCTGCATTTATTAACTGTTTAGAACTCCTCGCATTACTAGGGTCTCCCGCATCAGTTTCTTGAAATAGTATCGAAAGCTTTCTGTAGGTCTACACAAAGATATACTTTCCCACTCTTGCTAAAAGTATTTTCACATATTTGACGAATCGCAAATATCCAGTCTTGTATAGAGCGTCCTGGTCTAAACCCAGCTTGGCTATCTTGAAAGGTTGGCTCTAGTATTTTTCAGCCTGGTTTCTACAATACGTTCGTATACTTTTCCTACTACGCTTAATTTCATTCGTCTTGTTTTTTTTTATTATTTAAGTATAGGCTATTTACAATCTACTCTACATGGAGTATTAAGCAAATGAGATGACGTTTAGAAGGCTTGATAGGAGAATCCATCCATCGATGGTACTCCTGTAGTACTCCTTCCACTTAGGGTGCTGTTAGCAGGTCACGAGGCCATCTTCTATTTAATCGTCTTACAGGTAAATGGTCGTTGGATAATCGCTGGACTAGTTCGTTGCTGTGTGCCTGGAGGTTCCGATGGTAGTTCTCTGCAAATCTCTGGATTTCGTCGGCTACGAATGGAATATCGAGATCTTTGTGTATCGTCAGATTGGAAACATACCAAGGCGCATTCACCAAGACGCGGAGTGTTTTTGATTGGAATTGTTGGATGGTTTTTATTCGGTTGGCTTGGCGTATCTCCACAGCTGTATACCGAAGTCCAGATAGGCTTCAGCATTGTTTTGTACAGTAACAGTTTGTTGCATAAGGATAGTTTGGACTTTCTTCCGATAAGCCAGTACATTTGGCGGAATTTAAGATTTAACTGCTGGCGTTTGGTTTTGATATGTTTCTGCCATGTGAGCCGTTGATCCAGGTGTAGTCCCAAGTATTTGGTTTCCGTCTTCACGGGTATAGGTATGTTGTTAATACTGACCGGCGGACAGACAGTAAATCGCGTGGTAAATGTTACTTTAGATTCGTTTATTTTAATACGCCATTTACCGAGCCATTCAGAGATTCGATTTAGATGATGTTGCAGATTTTCGGAAGCAATTATAGGGTTTTTATGAATGGATATGATGGCTGTATCGTCAGCAAAAGTGGAGATAATTGTGTTGTCGATTTCTGGCAGGTCAGCAGTGTATATGAGGTAAAGGAGAGGTCCTAAGACACTGCCCTGTGGAACACCGGATTTAATAGGGTAGTATAAGGATAACTCGTTGAGCTTGACTGAGAAATAACGGTCTGTTAGGTAGGATTTAAGGAGTAAGTAGTAGTACCTTGGGAGTAGTTGTTTAAGTTTGTAGAGCAGCCCAGAGTGCCACACTCTGTCGAATGCCTGGGAAACATCCAGAAATGCCGCCGTGCAGAACTCTTTATCTTCAAGGCTCCTTGATATTTGGTTTACTATCCTGTGCGTCTGTTGAGTTGTCGAATGGTATTCGCGAAATCCGAATTGGTGGTTGGGCAGTTGTGCTAGTATATCCGTGTTTTCGCGAAGCCTTTTGAGAAATAGCCTTTCAAACACTTTGCTTGTCAATGGCAGAAGGCTAATCGGTCTATACGACGTAACATCCTCTGGTGGTTTTCCAGGCTTAGGATTATTATGTGTGCATATTTCCATATTATGGGATAGTATGAAAGGCTTAACATGCGATTAAAAATTGTTGTTAACAGTACGATTGCTTTTTTCGGTAGCATTCTTAAAATTTGGCCTGATATCAGGTCATACCCGGGAGCTTTATGTAGATTTAAGTTTAATAATTGGTGCTGCACTTCCGCTGGAGAAAAAGGCTTTATAGGTAAGGACATTGGGCACGGTACATTTAAAAATTCTTCTATTTCGTTATTATCGAAGGTTGGCACAGCTTCAAAGGGCTTGAAAATATCAGATAAGTGGTCTGCAAAGGTGTCGGCTTTTTCTCTGCTAGACCTTGCTCAATTTCCATTTGGTTTCCTTATTGGCGGTGTAGAAATTTGAGGTCTACTGAATTTCCTAGCCGCTTTCCAGATTGTATGGTCATCTTGCTTTAGATTTGTGACATACTCGTTAAACTTAGAATTTTGACATTCCTGCAAAAGTGTGCGGAGTCTTCTCGTTAATCTGTTATAATTTAGTTTATCAGTAACAGAGCGGGTTCGTTGCCATTTTCCCCTAGCACGTCGTTTTTCGGCAATCAATTCCTTTATAGAAAGAGGTATATTTTCATATACAATATCCCAAGTGTCAGGCATATTACTGAAAATTTTTCCGCGCTGTCGCTCAAGTGTTTGTTGCAACAAAAACTGCCCAAGCGCGTAGCGCGCGGGCAGTTTTTAGGGGCAACAAACACGCGTGCAAGGCAGCAAGGAAAAATTTTAAGGATATATGCCTGAACGAGGGGCATTTGTTCAGAGAATTTCGCGAATAAAATAAATTTGACATCTGACATTTTTACTTATGTCATTGTCAACCAATTGAATGTCTT
>JABXWE010020375.1:0-17917 GCA_014611495.1 Limonius californicus | reverse complement strand
AGTAATTATGCTATTAACATTTTTGCAACCAATCATATATATATATATATATATATATATATATATATATATATATAAAATAGATTCAAATTTTATATATTTTTTAACAAGTACGACTGTACTAACAACCAGGGCTGCGGAGTTCGTAAAAAAAATTCGACTCCAACTTCGACTCGGATTCCAACAAAATCAAATACTAAGACATTTTATGATGTGTGTAATAAAAGGGGAGTCGGAGTGGGTACATATTTTTCCGACTCCGACTCCAAAACCCTAATCATAACAGTAAATGTATGTGATTGTTGTAATCCTCTGTTATGACAAACAGAAAGTTATTAGTTAGTGTATTAGTCATTATACCATAAAGCCTCTTTTTCTATAATTCTTTGGCTCTCGAGAGAGCGTGATAACCTTCTCTCCTATGCTTGCGGCGTGCGTGTGAAGTAATGAACACAAACATAGGGGACCTACTCTTTAACACGGGCTCCGATCCGCCGGAAGTGTTTACATTTCTACAGAGAAGGTGCGCTTGGCAAAAATAAATCAAGCCTACAAAGTTGAAGTTTGTGAAATTTGCTTGATCCCGAGAAGTATGTTCCAATATTACAAGATTATTTTTAACTGGCTATTTAAACTTTTACGACTGCTTACAGGGTTTTTCAATTTTAGACCACACGCGACAGTGCTCTTATAGTTAAATCTGATATGCACAATTTATCAAACATAGTGCATTGTTTATGCAGTTTATTATTAAACATGAGTAGTAAACTTTATTTAGTTTCAAAATTTTCTCGTTTGTTTAAAAAAAGACGAAGTTTGAAAGAAAGACTGAAGAAAATTGGTGCCGCAAAGTTTGGAGTAGATAGTGCAACTACTTCTGCATCTAATGTGGGTATAAACAGTGTTGATGTATCAACAATTTTCTGGAAGTAGGGGTACAAGTTAAGGACCCGATGAAGAGCCTCAAGCCATTGAACAATTTAAAGAAATTACCATATTAAAAGTCAGTGAATATGGTTTGTTTGTCTATGATTTGTATATCCATACCTTGCGGCTTTTTCTGGTGGATTGATAAACAATGAATAAACACTGCTCCAAGAAATTAACGCAAAACAACTAACAATTGCAATATTGTTTAAAGTATTGCATGTAATGCAGTACGTTTAATTATAGATAATGCTTAAAATTAAGTAAACCATATTTTACCCAAATTAACAACAATCAACGCAATTTAACAACAATCAAGGCAAAAATTAAAAAAATCAAAATTCGAAAACTGAAAAATTGTAAGTTTACAGGTTCAGTAGGCTGTGGTTCCGCCTCGATTTGTTATGACAGCTTGACAACGACGGTCTATGCTTGAAATTAACAAGATTATCTCACATTTCCACTAATGAATTCCCTAGGTCGTTAAGAGTTGCAGGGGGTGGTTGAAGGGATCGTACTTGTCTTCCGAGAATGTCTTGTCAGAGGTGCTCAATCGGATTCAAGTCGGGACTTCTTGCACAATTTTGGCTGTGTGGGGCCGAGCGTTGTCGTGCATTAATTGAAAGTTGTCTCCGATGTATGGGGCATATGATACAACATACTGTTCTAATATATATCCGCAATGTACCTCTGACTGTTTAAGTGCCGTTGGGGAAGATGTGTAGGTCTGTGCGGGCCGTGAAAATATGCCTCCCCATACCATTATCGAGCCACCACCAAATGCAGTCGTGGGGGCAAAATTACATTCAGCATATCGTTCATTTGAACGCCTAAAATCTCGAATGCGCCTATCACAACTCTCCAAACAAAATCTGGACTCGTCTGTGAACAAAAAGCGCCTCCAATCTTCATTTTCCCATTTCAAATGGTTTCTAGCAAAATCCAGTCTGTGTCTGCGGTGGTCTGCAGTCAACTGTGGGCCAGTAGGTGGTAATCTGGCTCTCAGATTTCCTTGCGGAAGACGTTGGCGAACGGTTTCAATGCTAACCTGTACATTATGTACTGCTGAAAGTTGTGTAAAGCGCTCTCTTAGTGCACGCATTCGAAGAAAACGATCTTTTACAGCAGCAGTAGCACGTGGTCGCCCTTGCCCTGGTCGCCTGTCATGTTCATTACTTTCTCTGAAACGCTGGATGACTCGAGAAATGGTTGTGTGGTTCACCCCAAGCCTGAAAGAATACGTTTCTTCGGACAAAGTAAGGGCTGTGACACACCCATCACGACTTAAATTTCTTGAGACACGTTGCATTTTAAATAAGACTGATCGTACAAGCAATTGTGTGTTGACAACTACACAATTTGATACGTTTTAAAGTAAAACGAAACTGCAAGTACCTACATTGTAAATATGTATGTAAAATTGATGAATTTTTAACAAAGTTAAAGATGTAGAAACAGACCAAGAGTAACATGTGTCTATCAGGTTTATATCAGACATTCATTCCATGCATTTGGTTGAAGTAGATAGCGCACTACTTTTCTTTTATCGCAACATTAATAATTGGTGCGTTAATTTCTTGGATCTTGAATCTCATGGAATTTCAGTGGAAATTATCAAAATTGATGCTTCTTGGAATGATACAATGCTAGCAAAACGGAGAAACTTTTATTTATCGACATTGCTCCCTGAGATTATTGCCAATTTGAGAGTTATAATAAAGTTTAGTACACGTCAAAAAAAAAAGAAAATCGATTTATATTCATAATAATGTTTCGCCCACTTTGCTAATAATTAATTAATCATGATTTTATGTATCTAAACTTCTACTGGGATTTAAATTAAGTTAAATTGGATAATCACATTATAAAGTAGAGGCAAAAGTAAATAAAATCAAGAAGGAATTTTACATTTTTATTATGGTTGACGTTGTATTATCTAAACACTACACCATAGGCAAATAAACACTTAGACGTCTGACGGCAATACAGTATGTACTAGAATCAGGACAAATATTACCGGACTTGCGGTCTAGGAGGCGCATCTTACCAAAATCCTTACTAAATTGTAGGTAAGCAAAGTGAATATCGTAGGAAAACCAGGAACACAGCGTTGTATGGAATTGTTTTGTTGAGCCATAGTAGAGAGCAGTTTTACAATAAAATTCAGTAAAGTGTTGGCGGGCATAATTTTCCGTAAATTGACATATTATCAGTGCGATAAGCCTTCTGTTTTATTAGTTCATCTTCAAGATTTGTATGAAAATCGAATGAACGTTATAATGAGTTATCACATAAACTGCACTTGTACTTGTACAAACATTTTCGCAATATAAATCCCGCCGCGTACTTTACTGAACAGTCTTCTAGTGTAAAGTTATTCGCATTTTCTGTTAATGTTTCGGCATCACAATCAACATCTTCTTCATAATTTTGGTTATTAAAAGTTGTCCATATTCGGCCTCTAAGGAACTTAAAGTTTATGGATTTTGTAAAAACACTGTTTATAAAGTTTGGAAAAAGATAAATGAAGGTGGTGGAATAGAAGCTTCGGGGAAACTTGAAGTAAATTAATCGAAGATCAAATACGAAAAATTGTAAGATTATCCAAGAAAAATTGAGCGACTGTGTCAAAATTCGCAAAACAATTTAATGTCAGATCGAAACAAATCTAAAGTTTTAAAATGGATAGAAAGAATTAAACGTTCCCACAAAGTAGATGTTCCAAAATTTCTTTTGTTAAAATCTTGTCCCACAAATAAACATACAATAGTTAATCGCCAGGGATTACGACTACTTTCCAGGTAAGGGTATGTGACTTGGTCAAAAAATTGCATGACTTTGCTAGCGCCATCTACCTCTTACTACTAGTTTATAGAAACGTAGCGCCGTGCTAAATTCGGAAGCATACTGATACGAGGCGCCCTCTTGTGACACCGTCCAACCGAGCCGCGAATTCCGTGACAAGTGTTTATTTGTCTATGACTATACTAAATTATTGTGTAAGTTTTCCTTTGAAATTAAGAACACAGGTAAACTACCACTTGCAAATATACATTTTTACCTGAACATAACAGGTACGACATGACTCACACTAATCCGTTTGGATCTTATCAGCAAGGTACTCTTTAGAACGTTAGGTTTTGGTAAAATTGTTTACAATTGTTTTTTAATTAAACACAAATTCCTTCAAAACAAAGCAACTGTACAACAAGATCGATATGTATGTGTATATAATAAAACCATTTAAACACACCGCTCTAAAAAACGAAAAATATTTTAAAACTGATGTAGGGAAGCAAAGGTTTAATGGCGTTGTTGTAAAATTGATATTTATCCAAGTGGAGTTGCAAGGAAGTTGTTGATATTTTATAATGGTCAATTTTTAGCGTTTCACCCGTCTACTAAAAGGAAGCCTTAATAATGACACTAAATAATAAGTATGCTTTAAAATAGTTACGATAACTTCCACTAGGGGTCCTCTTATTGTTTGCATTCGGTGATAGGCAACCAGGTTTGCACTCAATCGCCCTGTTAATGATATATCAGTCTACATTTATCAACAAAGTATCCATGGCGCCTATTGTTGATTTACAAGTTTATAGCACAGTTATTACACCAGTTTAGTATTTAGTATCTTATAACGGTTTTAATATTCTGATAGCTACAGTTGTAGGTATATAAATAAATAACTACAAATTAAGATTTGATTCGTTTTCTGTAAATGGGCAATACTGTAAAACAAACGACAGCCATTTAAAAGTTACGAGCGATATTTCTTTTGTTTTCTTAATGTTCTACAGTTTCGCTGGGGGGAAAACACTAGAAGGAGCAACTATTTGCAGAAAGATTCAGATCTTACTATATATTATGAAAATAGACTTCAGTGTGTTTGCCAGAGAGCTCTTTCAACTTTTGAAGTCTTTGTGCTTTCAGCTTCAGCGAGTTTGCTTTCGACTCGGTCGTATGTACAACTGCACACGAGACACACGTATGGAAAGTGGGTGAAAATCTGTGTTTACTTATCAAGGTGGAGTTATTGTAAATAGTGGGGTTGGTACTTAATTTCCATTCCAAAAACGGAGCTTAAGCTTATTCTTAGTTAGTTCCAGCTGACCCGGGATTTGTTTAGTTAGTCCACTGGATGACCAGATGATGATATTCGGGGTAACCACCGATAAACATACGAAACAATATCAAGTATTAGGGAATATTAGGTGCTGCTAGAATTAGTAAAACTTCTTCTCTCTAAAATTGTCGACTTTAAGTGCGATTTGTAGTTTATTTTCAACGGTTCCCCTTGTCCAACGGTTTACCGTTTAAGGTTTTATTTACTAACATTTTAACTGCAAAAGTAACGAATTATGTTGCGATTAATCAAATGAAGCGCATGCAAGTAAATAAAACTGCAAATAATTATGAGCTTACATGCAGAGCGGCCATTCTATGCAAATCAAGTCCGGGATTTGTGCTTTATTTAATCTCTGAGAGAGTGTGTATATTAAATTGGGGAAAGCCTGGAATGAAGCCTACATGAACTGGAGAACAAGGTCACCGACAGCTTCATGGTTACATGGTGTATTTAAAAAGTAGCTGTATTTGGTAGCAGAAATTGTGGGTCGATATAAATGAAGTTGTCTTTAGCTGAAAAAATTGATAAAATGGATTTATTTAATATGTTAGTTTTAAAATCGGTGTGGAAACAGCATATAACACATGAATAACAGCATTGCCAATTATCAAAGAAAACATTTTTGAATTTCCGATAAAGATGGTCCTTACAAATCTGCATTAGCACCGAAAGCAATACTTATAGGTGACAGTGAAAACACTTAGGTGTGCCAAAGATTTTCGTAACAGAGATGATATGTTATTAAAAAGATGCAGTTACTAAGACCAAAGGGTTTAACTAGCAATATTTACGAATTTCTAAAATAGTACGTGCCATTTGGAGTATAGCCTCGTACAGGTTGTAAATCTAGACTTAGGATCCCCAAGAAAGAAGACCTAAGAAGCATTTGAGCTACGGTGCTATCTAAAAATGCTCAAGATTGGTTAGGTAGGAAAAGGTTGTAAAAGAGAAGTGCTAAGAACAGAAGCAAAGCAAATGTAGAAGCCTATAAAGAAGAGAAGAGACCTATAATTGGACAGGTACTAGGGAATGAACATCAAAACTATAATGGCTGAGAGAACAGAAAGCACAAACGCAACTCAAATCGACAATGAACAACTTAAAAAAAGACAGCGAGAGAGAGATAGAGAGAGAGGGCGATATATATATATAGAGAGAGATATACCACATGGACCACACGTGGATGAACGTTACCTATATATTATGTTCAGATTTTAAATGAAATTTGCTAACATTGCTTTAAAAACGAATTAATAACTTTCTTACAGTTCAGCAGATATAGAATGAAATTTTTATTAATGTCGTTTAAAAACTACCCAAACATTCAGTTTGCATAATAACCCACCACTGTGTATATCTATACAGGGTGATTTATAATAGGTGTAAAAAAAAGTACAACTTTAAAATCTTGTAGCCATGGAAATAAACAACAAAATTTGTGAAACAATTAAGTTGCTGGTTGTCAAAATGAGTGAGTTTAGTGTAGCTGAATATGCAGACATTGTTTATCTGTATGGGTATTGTGGTGGTAACGGTCTTCAGGCGTCTAGAGAGTATCGCCGAAGATTTCCTGATAGACGTCAACCGTGTCGCAGAGTTTTCGGCCGTACTTTTCAACGACTTAAAGAAACTGGTTCAATTGTTGTTCCACGTAATGATCGAGGTAATCACGCTAGAGAAGATATTGTCAACAACGAAGAAAATATAATTGATGCAGTGTTGGACAACCCCACACTGAGCACTAGACTTATCGCAGCGCAGCTCAAAACTTTGTATGGCGAACACTACATCGTGAACAGTTACACCCCTATCGCATTCAACGTAGCCAGGCATTACACCTGGAAGATTACGGCCAGCGTGTTGAGTTTTGTACTTGGTTGTTACAAAAAATTGCCGAAGATCCAATTTTTTTAACTAGAATAGTATGGACAGATGAGGCCCAATTTACTAGAGATGGTATTAATAGTACTCATAATTATCATCTATGGGATCTCCAGAATCCACATGCTGTTAGACAATCGCAATTTCAATACCGCTTTAGTGTGAATGCTTGGGCCGGTATCTTTAACGGAGAACTACTTGAATTAGAAGTTTTACCACCCAGGCTAAATGCAGAACACTATCTAACTTTTCTAGATGAAACGTTTTTTGGGGAAGATCGATCATACTCCTCTTCGTGATCGTCAACACATGTGGTTTCAACACGATGGCGCTCCACCTCACTACGGTAGACATGAACGTCAATGGTTGAATGCACATTATCCTGAACGATGGATTAGTCGGAGAGGTTTTATTACTTGGCCGCCAAGATCTCCCGACCTAAACTCCATGGATTTTTTTCTTTGGGGCCATTTGAAGCAACAGGTTTACAGTGTTGAAATTAATACACGTGAACAATTACTTGACCAAATAAATAGATTAAATGAAATTCGTCAAGATGAAGCAACAATAGCGCGTGTTTACGACTCAATGGTTCGCAGGTTCATGCTTCCATTCGAGCTCAAGGGGGGTATTTTGAAAAACTGTTATAGGCAATATTTTTCTTTCATAGTCATTTATTTTCTAGTTATCTATTTCTGATTTTTTCTAATTTAATAAAATTTAAATCTGATGTAGTTCTTTATTTTTTTTTTTATAAAGAATCGTGGAGTTGCCATAGCAACTGTATATTAAATCCGAACATTTTGTGGGTTTTATCCCTTAACTTACATTTTCCACCTGTAGCTAAAATGTGAAAGTTTGGGCGTTCGATTAAACAAATGCAAACACTAGAGCAATTCAAAAACATACCTATCAATGTAGGGTGTTGAAATAGAAATTGTATATTCTGCGCGGCCAGCCGCTTGGGTGCCACAGATATTTTGCCGTCCATGCCAATGTGGTTCGAGTACAAGTACCAAACCCACGGAGGATGTTGTTTTTTTCATTAGGGCACAGAAAGCCGTCGGTCCTGGTTGTCCTACGAACATCTTTGAAAATAGTAAACGATCTAGTGGAACTTCTATTCTCTGTTCGACGATTTAGGTTAGTCTCCTGCCCGGCATACGTACAAGGAGAGCATTACTCCATTGTAGGTAATTAGCATGCAATTGGTCGATACTTAGAAGAAGAAGAATTAGATTTATATTCAAATTAAATTGTCCGAAATATCATATGTAAGTACTGTAACTTAACAACATTTATGTACGTATCCACAGTGTCAAAAGTGCACTCTGTTTGCTTTCTTATTTTCCAATTCGTCAATTACATCTGATAATTCCAAACTTTCACACAATTGCTTCTCTACAGCCCACTGTCCTAGATCCTAGATATATGTTTGAGTTTTTAAAAACTCCATTCACGTGATGCTACACTAATGTAAGAAGAACTCTCAAAGCTACAAACAGATTAGGAAATGACATGAAGTTATTCTTTGATATATATGTTAGGTTTTTTAATGGGCCTGCCTCATCTGTAATTTCAATCATCTAAACTATACGATATAAGCTCATTAAAGAGACCAGCAATATCCTTAAAAATGTTGCTTCCTTGATAATCAAAAGGCAAACATCTAGTACAAAGCAAATCTTTTTAATTTTTCGAAATTCTGGAAGAAATTTAAATCCACTTGCCATTCTTGTGGATTTTCGAACTTTTCTTAAATGGAATATAAGGTTGCATCAACTTTACATATAATAACATTGTATTCGGAAAAATTCTTTTGCATTTGTGATAGCAGGGAATATATGATAGGCTCTTCATAATCAAAAGGGTGAACTTTAATCCTATTTCTTACCACTGGAAATTCTGCGTCTATATTTACTTCTACAGCTAAAGTTTCTGCATCCCTAATATATTTTGTATTTGGCGCCCTGAGATCTTGACCGCCTGCGTGCAAGCACGCGCTCCACACCTGGTAGAACTGACGACCCTGCGTACAAATATAAACGCTACCGGATATTCCGTCAAGAAATAGCTAAACGAATGAATGCAAAAAAGAATAATGTATAGGGTATGCCATTACAGAAAATTGATTTATTGCGACATTCTCTTAAGTAGTATGAACTCGTCATAGAAGAATTTGGTTGTTGTTTTTTTAAGAACAACTACCAACTGAATAAGTCGGTAATTTAAATCCAATGAAAATGCGACCCTAATTAAAAATATCCAAGGAAAACGGCTCCCTGGTAAAAGCACCCAAGAAATATATCTTCGGAAAATAGAACACTGGGAAAATATACATAGGAAGAAATATCCAAAATATAAAATCGTCGTATTTGAATTCTGCAAACTCATTTTATATATCGTATTTTACGATAGCATCAATAATAGCTGCACTATTGGTACTAATTTCCTATTTGCCTCTAAATGCTGTCAAATCAAGAAAATCTAAATATTTATTTAGGTACTTGTATAGTAGTTACAGAATTATATAGATACATGCAACAATTGTATGCTTACTGAAATGCAATTGTAAATCTTGCGGTTCTAATAAATTCCTGTAATATCCCATTACCTTCAACATACACTCTTCGTTTACTTGTAAATCTGTTATGTTTAATATTTCTGATTACATATCATTATAATAATACTTACTTATTTGAGTCGTTTTTACGGTTAACTTTGTGTATGTTTTCCACTTACCTAAAAATGTTTGTGGATATTTTACAACTTAACCAAGAAGTATTATTTTATTATACATTACATAGCTTTGACGCCAATATAAAATTTAGTAAGACAGTTTAATTCTGTTAATTACTAAAAAAACATGTGCCTTGTGCAGCTTAATTCGTCTTGAAACCAACTGCAATCACTTTTAAGGTGATTTTATTATTTACGTCGAATGAATGATGTTAAATTGTTAAACTACATGGTTATATTTAAACTAGGCCCCGTATGGAATATTTAAGGAGCGATCAAGATTTTCTAATCTAAAGTCATATTTGTGTTCCTACAAGCTTACAAACTCGGGTTTGGAGAGTCTCTATCTTTTATCTTTATTTCCTTTTAACATCCAACTTTCTCCTAAAACTGGTTGCAAATTTAAATAGCTCGAACAAAAAATATATACTACATTTCTTTTGTTATATTAATTGTTTTAGAGAGAGAAATTTGACCTCAAAGAGTTTTGCATTTGCAAAACTAACCAGAAATAAGAATCCAAATAGCCAAAACTAAAAGATTTCAATATTGGTGTATATTGAAGAATAATAAATTAAAAGCCTTGGCTTCTCAGAAGCGTATATGTACTCCAATATTTATTTTTACAGCAATATTTGATGATCTGTAGTGAAAGCTCCATTCTCATTGACAATATTTCTTTAAAAAATGCGTGAGTTTAATTTATATAACAAAACAAAATGTATTAGCAGCTGAAAAACATGTTGAATTTTTAACTTAATATATACATGCGATGATACATTTGCATTACCCAGGTGGCTTTTAAGTGATTAAACATACATACATTCATTCTGGAATGAAATCGAATTCGTGTTTGTTTATTAATGCACGGAAAACCATTCTGCTTAACATTGGTACGTGCTCATGTAGTTGCATTTGGTTTTCCCTTTGGAAATTTCGTGCAAACATCGTTATTCACACGTAGCTTCTATTGTTCTATTTTCGTAAAAGCTGCATGGAAGCTTGGGAATCGAATGAAAACCGATTTGAATCCTTACCCAGAAATGTGTGATAATTGACGTAATTAATTGAATGAAAAGTTTTTTTCTATACGAGTAGTCATAAAAGCCCTAAGTCAGGTGCCACAACATATTTACTTAAACAGTGGCTGCTTTGTTAGTTACTGTTTAAAGTGTAAGTAGACAGTGGACAAAATCTTTTCAGAAAAACCTGTAAAACTAACAGGTTTGCGTGAAAAGTTTTTGCGTGCGGGAACACCTACAACTGGTACAATTTATAGGTTGATAAGTGTCGTTCTGACAGATAGTACGTGCAACTACAAAATGTGGTGAATTCATTCTCGTGTTTAGGTTTACTGTATGAAGGAATCGTTAAAATTTCCAGAAAGGATCAATTTTTAAGACTTTCTAAGACATTTTTCGACAGGACAATTGTATAGGTTTGAATACGAATTAGCAAAGTTCCGACAGTAGGTAAATTTTAAATCGGTATCAAATTATCGACAATTTATAAGATACAACTGACAATATCCAATTATCAATAATAATATTTGTAAAATTGATAGTCACAATAATTAGAAACACTCCGCGACTAGAGATAGGGGAAACCTCAGAAGCGTTGGGGTACATCAATACAAACGAAGATATAACTGGACATGATCATAATCGACTGAATAAAGGGAAATCCCCACGATATAGGGTTCCTGAATGAAACCTTTACTATATAAAAAAATCTGAAAGAGGAAAATGAAGAATGGAAATTTTGTTAAATGGAAACACGTTAAATGTAGTTAGCCCAATGGTAATTACGTCGTAAACACATCTCACAAAAATATCATTCAAATATTGGATCAATTGATAAAAAAGGTCAATACTATAATGTCCAATAAATATTAGGTGAAATGATGAAAACACCCAATACAATAGAGTCTAACGAATATTAGGACGTTCTATATTAAAATGTCAAATAAATAGTAGGTCAAATGATGAAAACATCGAATATAATAACGTCCAATGAGTATTAAATGGAATAGTGAAAAGGTCGAATGCATAACTGTCAAATGGCAAAACGTCGATTGCCGAAAACGTTAAACAAAAACATATCGAACGAATATTAGGTTGGAAGGACAAAAACGTTTAATTCAATAACGTTTAATGAATATTAAGGGGACTGATAAAAACGTCAAACGCATAAGTGTCAAATGGCAACTACTCGTCCAATAAATTTTAGGTGGAATGATGAAAATGTCGAATATAATAATGCCGAATGACTATTAGGGCGAATTACCAAACATTGAATACAAAACTGTCAAATCGCATTTATGTTGCTAAACACGTTAAATACAATAGTATCAAATATCGAATGACCAAAACGACCAATCCAATAATGTCCGATAAATATTAGGTGGAATGCTTAAAATGTCGAATATAATAATGCCGAATTAATATTAGGCGAAAAGACGAAAATATCCAATGCAATGTATAATAAATTGTAGGTGGAATAATTAAAACTCCGAGTGCAATAGTGTCGAATTAATACTAGGCCGCAGGACGAAAATGTCCAATGCAATAATGTCCAATAAATTTTAGGTGGTACGATTAAAATGTTGAATGCAATAATGTCGAATTAATATTAGGTCGAAGGACGACCAACGACCAATGCAATAATATCTTAATAAATTTTAGATGGGACGATTAAAACGTCGAATACAATAATGTCGAATTAATATTAGGCCGAAGGTCGAACACATCCAATGTAATTATGTCCCATAAATATTAGGTGGAATGATTAAAATGCCGAATACAATAACGTCGAATTAATATTAGGTCGAGGGATGAAAACGTCCAATGCAATAATGTCGAATTAATACTAGGCCGCAGGACGAAAATGTCCAATGCAATAATGTCCAATAAATTTTAGGTGGTACGATTAAAATTTCGAATGCAATAATGTCGAATTTATACTAGGCCGCAGGACGAAAATGTCTAATGCAATAATGTCCAATAAATTTTAGGTGGTACGATTAAAATGTCGAATGCAATAATGTCGAATTAATATTAGGTCGAAGGACGAAAACGACCAATGCAGTAATGCGAATTAATATTAGGCCGAAGGACGAACACATCCAATGTAATAAGGTCTAATACATTTTAGGTGGAATGATTAAATCGTCAAATGTAATAATTTCGAATTAATATTAGGCCAAGGACGAAAACGTTCAATGCAATAATGTCCAATAAATGTTAGGTGGAATGATTAAAATGCCGAATACAGTAATGTCGAATTAATATTATTATTAGGTGGAAGGATGAAAACGTCCAATGCAATAATGTCGAATTAATATTAGGACGAAGGATGAAAACGTCTAATGCAATAATGTCCAATAAACTTTAGGTGATGAACTCGTGGAATATAACAATGTCGAATGACTATTAGGGCGAATAACGAAACATCGAATGCAAAACTATCGAATACCAAAAACATTAAATACAAAAGTATCAAATGAATATTACGTCGAATGACAAAAACGTCCAATGCAATAATGTCCAATAAATGTTAGGTGGAATGATGACAACGTCGAATACAATAATGTCGAATTAATGTTAGGCCGAAGGACGAAAACGTCCTATATTAAAATATCAAATAAATAGTAGGTTAAACGACGAAAAAGTCGAATACAATAACGTCAAATATAAATAACGTCGTGAGGAAAAATCTTGACCCCAATGCTTTAAATGTAAATATGTCGTTTGAGAAAAATATTAAATAGAGGCAGTCTCCAATAGAAAAATATCCAATCTGGTATTGCCAAATGAATTTCATTTGTAACAAATCAAATATAATAACATCTATGATTGCATATCAGTGTGCAGATGTGCGTGAATGTAAAATCATATTGAAGCTCCTACGGATGCAATTTTATTGTTTCAGATTAAAGTAAACTTGCATTTCCAGCATTTGCATTATCGACGTACATTAACACTGGGTTACTGTAAGGTAATATAAATTAATTAGTATCAACGTATAATACCCACCAGTTATCAAATTAGTTGTAGCAGTTTTAAATAATTTCGTAGAATATGTTATGAAATTATAAATACATGTACATATTTAATTACATTAATTATTCAATGCCATTTAAAACTTAGTTTAGATTTAGATTGAAAGAGGTTAGGTTAGTTTGCTAGTGCTACTATCTATCTTATATGTTGATAGTTTTTTAGGAACCACAATATAACTAGTTCATCCTATGGATAGTAAAAATATTTTATAGTTAACAGGTTGTTTGATAAGAATGCCCAAGGTCTAAAAGTGTTTAAAAATTACTTAACCACTCTTTTAAATGCGTATTTAAGTAATATTAGTTAGTGAATCCACCTATGCTACAACAAACCTGAAATGTATGTTGCAAGTGCTATTTATTTGTGCTAATTACTGATTATTTTGTTTTAATTAATTCATATTATTAATCAAATCAAATTAATTATAATTAATGATGAGAATTACGTTAATAACAAGCGCAAGTTTGAATGGGGGTTAGAAACTTTTTCAGTTTAATTAAAATGAAAATTATTTTGGGTGATAACCAAAGTACTTTAATGCAACCAGATAAAGGCATTTAATGTGAATCCTTTAAAACGTAAAACAGGGTTTCTCTCAAAGTTGGCGATTTCTTGAAAATTCGGCTTGCAATCGTAAAAACATCATAAAATTGAAGAACTGTCATAAAATGCGGCAAAATCGTATGTTTTTGCAATTCCCGCTCTGGTTTTTCGTTTGGTTTTCGTATTCAGCGCTGATATATCTAAAGTTCTGTAAGACATTTCACAAATAAATATGCAAACCGTCTGGAGCACAAGTTTATGTCTAAATAATTCAAAAAGCGTAATGAAAACTACGAAATGATGATGTTCTAGTGGACATAAAAAAGAGTAAGCTGAACTACAGGAATACTTCGGTTTAAGTGTCCACCTTATTCCCCTGATTTTACTGGCAATAAGAAGTTTTCGAGTTGATAACGTTGTAAAACGAAGACATAACCAAAACGATATGTTTAATCAATGTTAACTTTATAAGGATTCATCTGTTTTGCTGCTAACGCTTAACGCCGATATCTAATGCCTACAACAATTTTTTTTCGTCACTGTTAGACATAACACATTTTTTCGAGGAAAATAGATTTTTTGTTTTAATTTTTTTTGGTTAAAACTAAGAAACATTTTCAAACTGAAACAATTTAAACAAAAAAATTAACATTACGAGCGCTGAGAAAAAAATATTTTTACGTACGAAGCAATCTTATTTTTCTTAACGAAAAGCTTCTACTGGTTTATAAGGGGTGGGCTCTCTGATCGGTTCAAGGTGTAGTGGAAATGTTAGCTAATACAATTTGATATAAAAATATAGTCGTTTAACTACTAAAGATTAAATTATCAGAATTAAGATTAAATTGATTTATCTAATTAAAATGACATCAATGTTTCATCAAGGTAAAGTAAACCACTATAATACAAGCCATTAGTCTAGCATATTGATTAATTATAGTCAAATTTTTTACCGAGTTAAGGTTAGATGTTTGCTTTCGTGTTTTACATGTAGTGCATCAAGATATGTTGGACAAACGGACTGTAGTTTGATATGGTTAAAACAATAATAAATGGCAGTTGATTTATGGCAATTACATAACTAACTTTAAAGAAGTCATTTCTTCGAGCTTTCACAGCGTTGATGTAAGATTGATTGGTACTGACGTTTCGCTAACCGTTGCAGATAGCAATATCAAACTGTCAAAGCGTTGATAATGCTACCTGCAATAGTTAACGAAACGTCAACATTAATCGATCTTACGACAATGTGGTGTAGCCCGAAGAGATTAATTCATTAGACACACACCGCTGAAGCTTGAAGTGAACAAGGATAATTTTATATTTCCGTACGAAGAACTATTTTTCATTACAAAAACAATGTGAACTAGAAGATAATTTAAAAAGCACATAATTTGTTTTAAACTTGGAAGAAAATAAAGAAAAGTAAATATATATACAGAAGTGTTATAGAAGATTGTTTATGTTTGATAAAATGACAGACTTTTCAACTTTTTTTAATGGCTTAAACGATGCATCATCGTGTTTGGCATTTTATCGCGAGAACCGTATTGCGGAAGCAGCAGTATTGATTCGGCTTTTATTACGTGATGATCTAGTGATTACTTATAGCTGCTTAATAAATGGCTAGACTTGCTCAGCCTTGATGAACAGAAGCATTCACCGTGCGGAGATAAATTTTTGCGGCATTTGAGAGCGTGCGGCGAGCGGTGGGCGACGGGAGTGGAAAGAAAGGCACTGTCAAATCCCACATAGGCATAAATTTGTTTTAGTTTACTTGTTGATTGATAGCGTGAAATTCCATAGTCGTGCGTGAATGAATATTTATTAAGACGTTTAATTTCATTTAATTGATTTTTAATTACTTTTTTATAGTTTGCCAAATGGAAAATACCTTTTTTAATTTAGTGACATTACAATGATAATCGGGGCGAAGCAAGGAAGTTTGAGTCCGAATATTAAAAATTGAGCGAAGTAACGCTGTGACTTTCCCATACTTCAAATATTTTCCGCTGTATTATCTGCGAAACAGTAGAATTTGCACGAATATTTTTAACATTTTTTTTGGGGGAAACTAAGATATCGGGGCCAACCTGTTCCTAGGTAAGTTGCTTTTGTAATAAATGGTGCAAAAGTATCAATAGTGGTGGCAGAATTCCTGCTCATATTCGAAAATAAGTTTTTCTGGTGAAATAATATCCTAAAGCTTGTTTTTAAATTATAAATTATGTTTTTGTCCTAAAGGTGTAAATATTGATTAGCATCTTGACCTTGAAGAGAGATTTGCTGTTTATTAGTTTACAATAATCCAACCAGCTATCTTAAACTATTTTATAACTGGTAGGCATTAAACGTCGCACTTAAGCTGAGAGGTATTGTTTATTTATTCATTTCTGTGGTGCTAGCGTTAGGGATGGAAAAACTATGGTATGAGGGCCAACGACGTATCCATCCAGAGGGAAAATTATTTTAAATTACCCTATCATGTGGACACATATTTGAAAAACTGTTTGAATTTGCCAAATACGGCTTCAACTTCTTGGTTTGAGGTATTGTTTGTCAACTATTTGGTGCTGTATTTTTTCAACATTTATTTACAAAAAGCTTGATCATCTCCCGATCATGCAAACCCTAAAAATATTTGATGACAAATTCAAAGAATACGTTTGCAATATTCATAATTTAAATGGCGAATATTCTAGTAAATTTGGTGGTATCTCTAAAATTATGACTACCTTGTCAATGGTGTGTGATCGATTTTCCACGGAGATAAGTAATGCGTCAAGTTATCTACAGCTTGTATTAATGGATGTGCAGTATTTTGAAAGAATTACATAGCAAAGAAGATATCTGTACGTTTTATTATTTTTCGGATCTTTCATATTTAAAACCATTTGAAATGTTTCATTAAACATTGTTATAATTTTGAGTTCAATATATATTTGCGAAGAAACCTTTTCAATAATGTAGCATAATAATAAACTACTCAAAAGAATTAAGGGGTCAAAATTTCAAATGCTTGAAGTTTTTTTTAGGACCGATGGCATTTTAATGAAACTTGGTATACTCATTGTCGAAACATTTATTTTAATGAAATGCTATACAAATTGGATATCATCTTAACATCTACCACATCATTGAACACTATATTAAAGTGAACTAGAAACTAAACTGAAAACTCATATCAAAAAATTAATATTCTTAAGAATTATCAATAAACCCAAACAATACCTAAACCTAATATCGTGCAAAGCTTCCTCCAGCTTGCATTACGGCATTACACCAGCGTGGCATACTGCGAATCGGTCTGCATGTTTTCCTGGGGAATACGTCGCCATTCTTCAATGAGAGCTTGTTCCAGTTCTCCCAGCATATGTGGTGGGTGTAGACGCTTGCGAATACGTTGTCCGAGTTGATCCCATAAATACTCTATGGGATTAAGGTCAGGACTGAGTGCTGGCGATTTCATAGTGGCTATGTTATTCTGACCAAGATATTCAGTGACTACTCTAGCCGTATGGGGACGAGCGTTATCCTGCATAAAATATTCTCCCACGGCAAGTGCTTGAGGCAGGACATGTTCTTGAAGGACTTCATTAATGTACCTTTCTGCCGTGAGATCGCCATTTCGGATGAC
>JABXWE010020367.1:0-26808 GCA_014611495.1 Limonius californicus | reverse complement strand
TAAAAAATTCGGTTAGACTATATTATTAAGCACATAATTACCTACAACTTTTTCCTTTACACATTTTTTCTAAAGTCAATAATAACAGAGCCATAGGCACCAAACGAAATAACAAAAAAATTATTTTTGCGAGATATCTAGTTAGCCATGCATCTTTTCCAAAAAACAAAAAGCTCATTAAATTGAGCTCCTAAAACTGCAATTCTTTCCCCATTTAACCGTCTCTCTATCTCCGCTAGTTTCCGAGATCTCCATACTAAACATCGGAAAAAACTCACCCTGTATATATGTTATTATATATATATATACACACTATATAAATACATATAGTATATTCTAAAAAATAATAAAACATTAACGTGCTTCTTTCCATTGCGCAAAACTACTTAAATTATGAACACAATCGATAAAATCAATAGAATGGACTTCTCAGTGAATTTCCCAGATCTGATTCGTATACAGACTTGTGACCAAGAATACTATATTCAACCTGGCTAATTCTATTCAAAGAGATGTGAAGTGGCCATCAAGAATGAAAGCTGACCAATCAAATACTAAAGTATTATAATTATCGAATTTTATTGTCACCGTAGATATGTTAACATGTGGCTTATCTACATACCGTTTTTTAGTTAGTAGGCAACATATGGAAAATTATAATAAACAGATAAAATCATCGAACCAGATAAGAGCTGATGAAAAAAACTTACCAAAATAGTACAAATATATGGTAAAATTAATCTACGTTTCTGATATATGTCGACCTAACTGAGTGAAATTATTTCACCTTATTAGAAACTAACATCATTTAGGAACATACAGTGTACAATCACAATTTCAAGATTTATCTTATTTTCATAAAATCAGAACCATGACAAAATTCTGCAACCAAGTCATTTGGTCGAACATTAAACGTATTGCATTTTTCATTGACTGTAGCTTGCTTTCATATATTCAAGTATGGGAGTAACAATGAAACGATTATAATGGTTTGTCAATGTAAACTTTGAATTTCCAGGCCGATTTGGGATACCCGTAACGTCAATATCTTGGCAAATTAACGACCGGTATAATTGAAATTAACTTTTTTAATCTTTCTTGAAAATTCAACAAAATGTTTACAGTTTGGGTGTCAATTGTAGAAGTCCTCGCGATCACAACGAAATTGTTGTGTTTACTGGAATTTCTACGTTATACTGCTTACGAGATTTCCAGAAATCCACGATAAACCGGGAATTTTGGACACAACATATACATATATAGATGCAACTGATGCTTATGTTGTACATAATATGGATATCCAATACGTCATACGACTACGCACACTAGAAGAGGCACAGAGTGAGATAGAGCTATGTTGTTCCTCCTCCGCGTTATGGTAATACCAACAAGGAAATTATTGATTGCATTACGAATATGTGAATGCTATTTCGATACCACCCCCTACATTACGTTATCAAACAGGTGATTTGCTACTTCGGTTTATTATTAATGCTGCCAAATACATTACTAACATCAGCTTAGGGTGTTGTTGTATTCAAATATAATAAATTTCACATTTGAAATTGTGAAAATAAGTTTTCATAAGCAAGCACACCTTAAAATCTAATAAATCAGTTTTCTGCAGTTTTTAAATACTGTAGATGCTTTCGAACTATTGTTAGATGAACAGAAACTTGATTTTTGGTAGATAACTCATACTTACAACGTTCAAATAATATAGAATATTTGTTTAAATAAAATATGATATATTGCCATACTTGCTTTGATTATAGTCTTTATTACATGATTAGATTCCGGTTGTGTTTAAAAGTAGTAAATTCAAATTTAGGATACGAAAGCAATATTCACAAAAAACTAAACATAATCTGACTTGTCTGAAACTAATGTTTTGAATTTGAACCTTAAATATCTGAAAATACGTAACCAAGGTTTTTAATCCAAAGTGTTGGTCAGGCTTTCAAATCGTGATTATCTTCCTTTGCTTTCTGGTCCATTAAATTGAGAAATGGATTGATTGTGTAACAATTGAAAGATAATCATTCGTTCGTAACTAGAACATCGGTATATGTCATTTACATTTGCTAATATCGCCCTTGACTTTAGTGATGTGAAAAGGCAGAACACGCCGAAACGAATTTGCCGAGTATTAGGATAACAGAAGCACTGAAAAAGGATGACTGTAAACCTGCTGTAGCAGGATGGCCAAACTGATTTCAGCGCCCTTAGTGAGGTGGTCGATGCACGAACTGCAGCCACAAGTCGCACCCTTGTTCATTATTTTGATACCACTCAAAAAATTTGCACTTCTTTGTTGTAATATTGTATGAAACCTCCCTCATAGTGATATTCACCTTTTTATACTCGTTAGAAACAGATGTTATCTTAGTGAAAGCCGCGTGTTTTAAAGAAAGTCGTCGATAGTCCACTAAAATGTCTGTGTCGGACGAAGAAATTGACGAGTAAGTTTCATTTTATATTTATTAAATTTTCTAATTAGATTGAACATATTGATATAATTTGAATAACGCGCATGCGTATTTAATAGTTTTTCTAGCACTCGCTAGAAAATATCAATATAATACAAACTCCTAAGTTCAGCTTGTCTATTTTATGTAGAGCAAATAAAAATAGAGGAAGGTTTCCGAAATATACTGTAAATGTATATTCAATTATTTTATTTTATTGTTCAAAAATTTTAAACAAGCAAGTTAACTTTTATTGCCTATAAAGTAATAAATATAGTCATAAGCAAACATCAGTAATTAATTGATTTATTTAGACCACTCCCCTACCTAAATAGGAACAAAAAGTCTACTTCTTCGGGGAAAGGATTGCAATGTAATTATGTGCCATACATGTAGTTCATGGCTACCGTAAAATCATTAAAAATAATGATGGTCGTTATGGTCAGCTTCATACTATTGTGTTAAATTGATCATAACAGCTGGGGGGTCCAAGAAAATCACTGCAAAAAAGTCTACCCGGTCCTTATCGTACGTGCACATTACATCATTCGTAATCTGTATGGATGTATTATGCAAATTTAGAATAAATAATGACAACATACTTTGGGATATCTACCTGAGCATTTATTGTGGATGAATAATACGCTGCCATCAAAACTGCGGCGATGTTGCTATAGCAACACAAAGCAAGTGATAAGAGGAAAAACAGAACGGAGACGACGTTTCTTGCTAATGCCAGTTATCGTTTTCGGAGGGTACTTGTAAAGGGAATCAGATTTCATGTATATTTATTAAATTGGATAAATATATTTTGGCTTGACAAGGACACGTTTCATTTAGTACAGTTCATAGTTCTTTAACATAAATAATCGATGATAAGATAAAAAGGTTGTATGAAAAATGCGCCTCAATTCTAGGGCGGAGAAGGATACGTTTTTAGATCGTGAATTCCAAACAAGAGCACGGAATCATAAAAATTTCTTCTAATTCAAATATGAAACTTCTTGATCGTAATAAACATCGTGGGAGATGTATAAATTGGATGATATAAAACGAGTTACGCTTGCACACAGTTTGTAGTAGAAGACAAAAGAATAAATAACAGGGAAAATGGTAGACGTTTTATAGAATCGATTTCATAGAACCAATAAAGACAAATTAATGACAAAACATAATTTCAGTCATGGATAAACAATGAATAGTGCAGAACAATTCCATGAAAATATGATTAACCGACAGGTATAACCCAACAAAGTAAGAATAACCGTTTGGGGAAAATATAGTCCCGCTTTCTTCTGACTACGAATGCCTGCTGTTTAAGCGACTTACTGCTGCGACTAAAGGCTATTTTCCGAATGACTGAAAGTTACAGGTATACGATTTAGCATACACAAATAGGGAGGTGTGCATAATTTTAAAAAATCTTTTAGCAAAATATAACGAAAGACGGTTACTAAAAGACCCTCATTTATCTTGGCAGATTTGTCTGCAACGCTCATTTTAAGCCCTAGTTGTTACGGGAAGCGTGGTATGTTTGAAAGTTCTAGGCAAATTCACGAAATTTACTTTGTTTACAACAAATAGCAAGTAACTTTTAACTGAAATGTAAAACATAACTCAAATTTGGATTGTGATAACGTTACGTAATTTGTAAAAAAAAGTGGGAAACATTAATAATCACCTCGGCACTAAGTGAAAAACATTTTGTAATCATAAGTGTATGCGAGGAGGTTATCTTTGAATAAAAAATAAATATT
Organism: Limonius californicus; assembly: GCA_014611495.1. Classification (NCBI taxonomy): domain Eukaryota; kingdom Metazoa; phylum Arthropoda; class Insecta; order Coleoptera; family Elateridae; genus Limonius; species Limonius californicus. The sequence goes on along the minus strand of JABXWE010020367.1, from coordinate 22,583 downwards.
GATAAATGTCGACCGTCAGATTAAAAACTGTAACATTATTATTAATGGAAAACATTTAGACACATACCTTTACCCAATAAAATTAATTTGATAAAGGTATCATCGCAATAATATATATAATAATATAATATTTTATTTAAAAAATTACCTTTTGTTATTAACATTAGAAAACCCACATTGTTTATGTGTCGATTAAATACACAGTAGGATGTTTAATACAAATTTGCCGCGTGTTCTTTATAAGGATTTGTTATTTTCGTTTCAAAAATGCACTTCGCCTTCCCAAATCTCGAAATATATTGTATCCCTGTACCAATAGCTGATTATAAAATCATTTTTAATAGTAGCAGGTCGTAGAACTATTAAAACCATAGGAACGCAATTGTGTTAGAAGATAAACGTCTTAATAAAAATATCACAAACGTATATTGTATCTTCAACTAAGAACGAACAAAGAAGTTTCTGTTATCAATACTGACAGCATCAAATATAGATACATAGTACTAAGTTTGGTTAACGACCTATTTACTGAAAGTTCCTACTAAGAAATCAATAGTCCAACTTTCGAAGAATTCCTTAGACTTTTTATTGGATAGACTTTTCACCATAGTCTGCAAAGTTGCTCAAGTTCCAAAACAAAATAAAATTAGTATAGTTGGATGCACATTTGCTTCCTTTTCGAAATATGAAAATATTTCTTGCACCAAGCAACTCGTCTTCAATACTATTATACTAATCTCATATAAATAAGCACTACAGGGTGACTTAGCATATTTACCAAAATATAACCACAAAATATTTTGCTATAATTCTTCTGCTTCGTTTTGTGTCGTTTTTAAACCATTTTTTCAATATACCTAAAAATATTTATTGAAGGACATTGTATTGTTTATAACTACACAATGGGTTCTCTAACTCTATAATTACAATTACATTTCTGCATGTAGCAGATTCAAAGTGGTTTTTAATTGTGAAATTGTGTCAGTGTCATTTAAAAAATACTTCTCCTCGGAAGTGTTCTCGGTACTACGGATAGAGAGTAATTTACTTTTCCTACTCAAATCCGTTACATCCATGCAAGCAACTGAATAATGCATTTCAGGGTCTGACGCTTACATATTCGGTTAGCAATTGCCATTAATAATTGATTCATTCTTATAACTACTTTCATGAGCTATTTTAATAGGCGTTTAAGCAGAGACGAGTACAATTGACTGTATTGCCAGTACACGATTGCATTACTTTTTAAGCTGAAGAATAACATTTTAAGCGCTGAGAGAGTAATCAGCTTTACATAATAATAATGAAACATTTTGATAAACTATTACTAATTAGTTTTTGTGAATCAAATAATGCTCGTACTTTCCTGAACCTACACAAATTATGATGAGGGGGGAGAAAAAAGATTAAAATTAACATTTGTTACATCATCCTACATAATCAACATTATCGCTCAACCTTTACTCAGACGCCCAGTTGATGTGTTCGTCTCTAGACATTCTGTTGTGTTATTGTTATTATAGTAAACGTATAAAAAACTGCAGTGGTAGTTTAATTTGTACTAACAATGCCGGAACATACACTGAGCAATAACGGTGTAAATAACAATCATCATCATCGCTACGAGGATGATCATGATAAATTTCATCTATACGGTGATTGCGATCACGATAATTTTCACCATTATAGTGACTGGGAGGATTCAGAAGCAGATCAAAATGGAAAAGCTAAAAAGTGCACGAAAAACAGATGCACTGTACATAAAATACGGTAATTTAAAATAGTATTTCTGCAGCAAGGTGTTTCTCACAAAAAATTCTAAACTAAATTAATTTAAGTAAAAATCATGCAATTATAAATTAATACTTAATCGTGTACTGTAATAATTTGAATTTGTGATTTAACAGATATCCCGATGGATCTGTTAAGCTTAGAAACCCGAATATTGAACTTATGGATCAAGACATCTTGTACCATTTAGCTCTAGGAAGCGAATCCCATGACTTAGTTGAAATGTTTGGCGATGTGAAGGTAAGTGAATTTAGTTCGGTAAATACACGTTTCAAATTTTTTGCCTAAAAGTGTGTTATTATCTAAAGCTGACGAATGGGACTCTAAAAACATTTCAAGCACTTTTTTGAATTGCAATGATACAAATTTATGTCAATAGAGAAAGTTATCTTTACTTAAATAAACAATGATATTCCTGCTTTGTCGGAAATATCAAAATAATGTGTATGTAAATAACTGCGACGTGAAGCGTCTACTTTACTTACGTCGGTAACCAGCGGAATAAGTAAATTAAGAAGATAAACGTGAAGATGCATAAATATTATTAGGAAAGAAAATATAAGCACTTGTCGAGTTTCCGCTAGCTCCATTTGACCTGAAAAAATGAATATTTCAGAAATGCAGATTTTAGGGTATTTCGAAATGAAACTATTAATCTTTTACATACATAATATTCCTTCCTTTATCTTACTCAAAAGAAATGAAACTGAAGTCTGGTGCTATGATGTTATGCAAGTTGTGTTAACTTCGTTGCTGTAAAAAAATTCACTAAATTAAGTCAAAGTATATCATAAGCGGAGATTGATTTTTACCTATTTTTTCAATAATTTGGCATTTTCATTCATCAATAATTTCGTTTTACTAAAATCTAATTACAAGGCATTTTAGTAGCCTTTAAGACTATGTAACTACTAATCAAAGAAATATTAATTCTAAACATTTATTCCTTTTACGCGTATGATTGCAATTCTTACCAGTCACATCCCAACTCTAATGGGTTTATAATAATAAAACAGCCTAACTGAATAATGTCGACATTACAATGCAAGACAGTTATTTTTAATTATCCCATAATCTTGTTATTATTATATTGTGGATCCGTTTTACTACGCATCTGTAACCACACAGTTTACAATGCGCTAGCTTTTTCTTTTTTTTACAGTTTTTATCATTCTATTATTAGTTCATCGTTATATAAACAAACTCAGTTTTCAATTCGAAATAGTCGCTTTCGTATAAAGAAATAAAATATTTATTTTGTTGCTGTGTTTATATTTATAACAACAAAAACTTCGATTATGACATTGAAAGAAAGAGATAATAACTAACCTCGATAACTCTGTAGGTTTTTAAGTTAATTTGTTTACGAAAAGTTGTATTGCGGAATTTTTTGAAATAACAGTTTAATATGATGTTAAAAACAAAGATTTTCCGTAATGTCAGCAAACGTGTGACGTATATGAAATAGAAATTAAAAAAAGAAATAACTTCCTTTTACTTTACTTAATTAACAAATTACTTAATTTTGAGGTTTGCTTTCGGATCACAGTTAAATCTTGCATTTTAATTAGCTAGAACTTTTGTAATTACCTTGCTACCGTTCAAACAAATGAAAGCTTAATTGGCAACCTCAGTATTCTATTACTTTACATTTGCTAATTGAAAGATCGTCCCAGATAAACGCACAAAGCGACAAAGATTTTATGTGTCAAAATGATATTTTGTAGTTAAATCCTGTTTTCTTGAGAATCAGTTTGAATAAATATATAATTCTCATAATTAGGAAGCGTAGAACATAGCAGAAAATCGATCTTTTACTTATGTTTGGTAAAAAATACAGTGAACTGCCCATGTAAATATAGTGGTTATCATTTGATAATTTCAGTGATGGAAAGCTTAAAGAAAATCGAACCTTCGCACATATACACTGCTCCAAAAAATTAACGCACCAATTATTAATGTTGCCGTAAAAGAAAAGTAGTGCGCTATCTACTTCAACCAAATGCATGGAATGAATGTCCGATACAAATCTGCTAGACACATGTTACTCTTAGTCTGTTTCTACATCTTTAACTTTGTTAAAAAAAGTTAATCAATTTTACATGCACATTTACAATTTACTTGCAGTTGCGTGTTACTTTACAACGTATCAAATCGTGTAGCTGTCGTCAAACAATTGCTTGTACGATCAATCTTATTTAAAATACAACGTATCTTAAGTAATTTAAGTCGTGATGAGTGTGTCACAGCCCTTACTTTGTCCGAAGAAGGGTATTCTTTCCGAGCTATCGTTGACAGGCTTAGGGTGAACCACACAACCATTTCTCGGGTCATCCAGCCTCTCAGAGAAACTAACGAACATAACAGGCGACCAGGGCAAGGGCGACCACGTGCTACTACCGCTGTAGAAGATCGTTTTCTTTTAATGCGTGCACCAAGAGAGCGCTTTACCACCACAAGAGCCCTCCAAAGACAACTTTCAGCAGTACATACTGTACAGGTTAGCATTGAAACCGTTGGCCAACGTCTTCTGGAAGGAAATCTGAGAGCCAGATTACCAGCTACTGGCCCATAGTGGACTGCAGCCCACCGCAGATACAGATTGGATTTTGCCAGAAACCACTTGAATTGGGAAAATGAAGATTGGAATTTTTGTTCACAGACGAGTCCAGATTTAGTTTGGAGAGTTGTGATAGGCGCATTCGAGTTTTTAGATGTCCAAATGAACGATAAGCTCAATGCAATTTTGCCCCTACGACTGCATTTGATGGTGGCTCAATAATGGTATGGGGAAACATCTCTTTCACGGCTCGCACAGACCTACACATCTTCCCCAACGGCACTTTTAACAGTCAGAGGTACATTACGGATATCTTAGAACAGTATGTTGTGCTACATGCCTCATACATCGGAGACAACTTCCAATTAATGTACGACAACGCTCGGCGCCACACAGCCAGAATTGTGCAAGAATACAAATACTTAGACGACGTTGGTATTCCTGTTATGCAATGGCCAGCCAGAAGTCCCGACTTGAATCCGATTGAGCACCTCTGGGACATTCTCGGAAGACAAGTACGATCCCTTCAACCACCCCCTGCAACTCTTAACGACCTAGGGAATTCATTAGTGGAAATGTGGGATAATTTTGAACAAGAGCAGTTAAGTGTGTTAATTTCAAGTATGGACCTTCGTTGTCAAGCTGTCATAACAAGTCTAGGCACACAGCCTACTGAACCTGTAAACTTACAATTTTTCAGTTTTGGAATTTTGATTTATTTTAATTTTTGGGTTGATTGTTGTTAAATTTCGTTGATTGTTGTTAATTTGGATAAAATATGGTTCAGTTAATTTTAAGCATTATCTATGATTAAACGTACTTCATTACATGCAATATTGCGATTGTTAGTTGTGCGTTAATTTCTTGGAGCAGTGTTATTTTAAGCGAATTGATATTTTTACTTAAATTTATCCTAATATGCAGAAATATAGTACATTTTACCGTTATATAACTACTAACTAAATTTGCATCAAGGGTGATTATTGTGATTACTTACTATTGTATCAAGAATGCAATTATTATTTCCTATTGGGAGTTGTTCTCGACACCAAACTAACCTTTAGTCAGCATCTGGAACCATATCACCAACAAAACTACCAGGCCATTATTTACCTGTAAGCGAATGTTTGGAAATACGTGAGGGCTGAGATCAAAATGGTACACCGACTGTACACGAGAGTAATTATTCTTACAGTTACCTATGCATCACTAGTGGCCACAAGTCCAACTGTCGCAAAATTGGGGGCATATAGACTAATAACGTATGGATACGGGAGGTTATACACGGGCTCCCTTCAAAACCATACAGAAATCCCTAAAAAACCTGTAATGCGGTCACGTCTTACATATGCAATCGGACAAGAATAACACATACCTTTGACTTCAGAAGACTGTTTAAGGTGGTCATATTAAAGTGAGCAGGCCGCGAGTCTGGTATACAGATGCATCAGAAATTCAAAATGTGAGAGAAATTCGCATATTTGAAATTGGAACGGGCAATAACGTAAGCATAAACCTGGTAAGTTATACCACCGTGTTCCAGGCAAAAACTCAAACTCAAATCATGATACAGAGAGCCAGGCGGCACCCAAAGAGCTATCAGCAAATGGATCCAAATCTAGGCTAGTCCGAGAGTGCCATAAGGACTTGGTAGAACTAGGACAAAATAACCAACTACGTTTGGTATGGATATTCGGATACCAAGGGGAATATGGCAATGAACAAGCGAAATTCAATCGCTGTGCCCAGAACCAATCTACATATCCAACTAGAAAAGCGACAAAAGAACTCTTAAATTTAAGACAGCTGACAGGCATCCTAACCGCACAAATTCATCTGAAAAAAACATGTAAAGCAAGCGGACAGCTCAACATATAGATGTAGAGTCTGTGAAAAGGAAGAAGAGACACCCCTTCAGTGGGTATGATATTGCGAAGGTGTAACGGCCCGCAGACAACGATCCTTCGGAGAAACAGAACTGTAACCTGATATGATCAAAAAGGCTTCTTTTAAGACAGTCCTGCGATTCTTCAATGCGAAACTGAGAACAAATACTGGCGGCAGAATAGGACTTATAAGTCGCGGTGTATGGGACAACAGACCAACCCCAAGGGAAAAAGAGTGGCAAATGTTTCTTAAAATGTAGGTAGTTGGTGTTGAAATTGTCCTATGATTTAAAATGTATAACAACGACAAAAGAGTCGATATACTTAATTGAATGCGGTAAAAAAAGAGTGTATCGTGACCGTAAATTAAAAGAATTCTACTGTCTCCTAGTTGATATACATTGTAATTTCTATGACATTTAATCAAAAAGATCTACCAATATTTTAAGAGACATTTGTTACCTAAAAAGATGTAAGGTGCCTATGATTTCTGATGTATAAAATTCCAAATTGTAATTAAGGTGATCTATGAATTGTAAAATGTGTTACATAACAACATACATGTAGGCTCATTATCTTATGCCAATAAACCTGTATAATATAGTCATAGGGATAAAAACCAAATAATACATTTCTTCTTCTTCTTAGTGGGTTAAAAGCCTGTTCCAAACTAGTTTTCTTTAGATACAATATTTACATCGTTTAGTTTCTTATCCCACACTTCTTCTACCTTCTTCTCTATTGGGATCTTGTCTCTAGCAATTTTGACTAGGTTATGCTAGTTGATTCTATTAATGTGATTGTCTTTGTGGAAGTTCAAAAATTCTTCATATTGGAATATGAAATATTATATAAAATAGTATTTATTTTAAATTAAATTGGTTATCAGTGATATTGAATATTCTATATTTACTGTTTAAATATAAAGTAGACCGCAAGGTATATATAACGTTTAATATCTTCATAACAAATAGATAATAAAAATAAATGAAAATATAAATAACCTTTGAAATTATGTTTTATTTAAAACTATGTTTGCCTTCTTGTAGCTATTCGTCTTTTCAAAAGTAGTGTTGTAAATTTTTAAAAAATGTTTTCTTAAAATATGTAGAGGAACTTTTAATTTTGTGGAAATTACCTAGAGTGTCCTGTATATTTATGTATGGCACATTTAAGATATTATTAGTTGTTGTCAACTGCTTAACTTAATGCCTTGTAAATATTTACCTTTGATCCAGAGGATTTTGTTATTTGGATGTATGTATCAAATACTTTCTCAGTAACTACACATCTGTACATTTTAACTACTTTTTATATTGTCAATCACGAAACAGGAACTAAATAATTTCAAAAAAGGATTTGGCATCATTATAACATTTGTCATTACAGTTACAGACGTCATTTTTCGTTAATCAATGAAAATGAAGTCAAGGTTCAAACTAAGCACATGTTGGGGAAATGTTTGTAAATATACATTTTGCGCTGAATTAAAAAGTGATTATGAAAACGCTTTTAATGTTTAACCTCAACAATAAAAAATATCATATCATCGTTGTGGGAAGTTGATTAATATATATCCCATTTATAAAATACGATTATATGGTTTGCTTTTACTAGTTTTATCAGGAATTACGATGATAATCCTTAATTACGTTTGATTTATGCTTAGATAGTTGTTGTATGTTGGTTGGATCAATATTTCCTAAGTGCAAATATTTAATGTATGTGCTGCAGTGACAATGAAAAAGCGCATGATAACTAAGTTATTGAGTTCCGATGTATTACAAAATAACAATTACCGACACGACACGACTTACTTGCTTTATACTTTTGTTAATCGTCAAAATGTAAAATAGTATCCAAGTTCACTGCAGCCTATCTTCAGCTCATATAGACTGAAGTACCTATAGGAAGTATAATAGGTATAGAAAAATACATTTAGAAATAATAATTCTATTTCCATTAAACGCACAATTTATAAAATAAATCTCTCATTCGGACATCTCATAAAAAACGTAAAAAATATATCACATAAAAAGTAGCTTCTTGTTTTCAAATTGGTGGCATACTATATAGACAATTTCTAATTTCAACAGGGTTACTAAAAATACAAAATTTGGATTTAAAAAAGCTTGTCGAAGTTTCAAATCAAAAACATGTTTTACATATGTATAACCTCATACTACAGACAATAATTAAATATATAAATAATAATAAATATAATAAATATATATATATATATATTGTCATGGAATCCTAGATTGCAGTTCTTTTAGTTTAGTCGAAGGGTTGCGTACGTTTTACCAACAATTTGAGATTCGGTAATTTTTTGGTTAAACAATGTGTGTCTTGCCGGATCACACACGTATTATTATGCTGGTGATGAATTTAAGCCGATTGCAAGCCAAGCTCGAACCTATTAAACAATAACATTTAATAAAATATACAAGGATTCGGATGGAATGCAGGAAGTTAATACATTGATGGATATTTGGAGTACTATGATGGGAGTTTTTAAGCGAAAAGAAATAGTGTGGGAATTTGTGTTGGAACATGCGGAGTTGAAGTGTTTCATTACTTGTGAGGTTATTCGATTGACTTGGTTTTTATTTGGTTTTTCGTCGTGCTTATAAAAAATTATATTAATATCAAAATGTTTTTATATTTGACAAAGTTATAATTTATTTATTTTAAAAACTAGTATCCTGGTGTTACAATTTTCCTTGGTAATTTTAGCTGTTGTTTTTGTTATTGATATTGGTATAAAAAATAATTGAAAAAGTTGAATTTTTGAAAATCTGGAAGAAAAATACTTTTAGAATTTAAAGCATTTAGAAGAACTGTAATATTAGAAAAACTACATGACAAGTAAACCTTTTTGAAAATGAAAATGTCTTTTTATCAACAACTTGTTTGGAGTATCTAGTTATAAGATTGGCGAGAAGAGATGAACAGCGGTACGACATAGGGAGCAAGGCAAGTCTCAATTTCACTTGTATGATAGTACCTAATAAATAGATTGGAGTACGGAGACACCGCATAAACGGAGCGCAGAGAACTTTTGTAAAGCTGCAATAGTTAGTTACCTTGAGCACATTTTATTATTTTTGATATATTTAAGTCAGCTGAAGCAGGGCGAAGGAATTCGTACCAGTGTGATAATCCTTGTGTGAGCTTGTAATTACACATATTGTTTATTTGTATACAAATTATTAAGATACTATTCAAAGTGAACCGACTCCAAAAAGATTTGTTTCAAAGCTCTTCGGCTGAATTAATAGCTAGCGTTTTGTTTTTGGCAGGTTGTACAAAGTATTATAAACTTTGATTTCATTCATTTTTCAAAATTCTGAGTTATTAAATTAATTGTCAAAATAAAATAATCTGTCAGTGTCAATTTCAAAAATTTATTTAATAATGTCAGTCCCAATGTGGACCTTTTATCAACTTTGTCAGAAAATGACACTGTAAACGTGGGGCCACTTCTTTGGCCTGAACGTTTATGACAATATATATCATATTTAATATAGGTTCGTATTAGAATTTTTGTATGTTATAGATAAAGTAACTAAAATTTAACAGACATAATCCTATATAGCTAAAAGAAAGTTTCGAAAGCAATATTACGAAATAAAATAATTACAGCAGACGCTCGATAACGTAAACACCGGATAATGGAAACATCGCGCTAATGTAAACACAAAATTCTTACTATAGAACTAATAGAACATCCGATAACGTAAACACTTTTTGGCGCCGATTTATGTAGGGGATCCCCCCCTGCAACAGCTGAGTGGGTCAGAAGGGTTTTTATGATGTACATACCTGATTTTCAGCAAATTAGTTGTAGGAGCAGCGCGATTTCATTTTAGTCGTTAAACCTAAGGCAGACATATTGCATGCGTTTATGCAATATGACTATGGCATCCACATCCAATAAAAGAAAGTGTTTAAGATTGAGTGGCAAAGTGAAAATCATAGACGAGGTTGCACTAGGTGCGGGAGTGACACAATTACCAAAAAATATGGAGTATAACAATCTGTAAAATTAAGCGTTTAAAGACACAAATTTTACAAAGAACGTGAGATACATTTGGAGGCCCGGGAAAACGAAAACTTTAAAAAATGCGAAAGCAGCTAGAATGGAAAGGACAACCATGTCCCAATTAGCTTCGTAATAATTAAAGAGAGGGCTAAACTGTTAAATGAAAAACTGATGGAGACTAAAAATTTCGTAATTCGACTTCTGTCTATATCTGGTGAAAAATTATCAGCACAACCACAATTAGTGCAATCGTTCGAAGAAAAATTAATGAAGAAAATCAAAGAGCTGGATTTAAATATGAAACAAATGTACAACGCTGATGAAAGCGGCCTTTATTAGAAACTGTTACCGGAGAAAACCTATGCTGCATCATTTGAAAAATCTGCTTCAGGTAGAAATCCGGGAAAACAACGTATAACCTTTCTAGCATGTACTAATGGTTCACATAAAATAAAGCCAATGATAATAGGAAAAGCAAAAAATCCACGCTCATTTAAAAATTTTAATATCCCCGTTGATTACGACTGTTCAAAAACCGCTTAGATGACTAGCAGTATATTCCTGAAATGGTTCCACAAGCGCTTTGTCCCTCAGGTATGACAATCAATCTGTAACCACAACTGTTCTTTACGTAATTTAATGAAATAGATTTATAGGTGAAAGATTTCCAAAGCAAACAGAAGCTTCCAATAAAAGCGTTGTTACTGTTAGATAATGCACCAAGTCATCCTCCAGAGGAACAACTGAGGAGCAAGGATGGGTCAATTTTTGTCATGTACATGCCGACCAACGTAACTCCATTACTTCAATTAATGTACCAGAACGTAATAAGACTCACCAAACTATACTACCGAAAATTTATACTTTCGTCAGTCTTATCAAAGAACCCTGCAAACATATCCGAGTCTTTAAATTTGTACATGTCCTGGAATGCAGTTAATCAGCAAACAATTCAAAAATGTTGGAACAATCTCTTTTGTACCAGTGATGAAGGTGAAGACGAAGACGATGTTCCCTTAAGCGTAATTAGGGAACAATTGCGATCCGATGCTGATGTTCTTGTCAGTGCGTCGTCGGATGTTATAGATTTATTGAAAATAGTGAATCCTAACATTCCTTGCCCACCAGTTGATATTAATTTATGGAACGAAGATAAGCAGATGAATGATGTAAGTGAGGAGGAAGATGAGGGCAGTGATGATGAAGACCTTCCAAATGAAGTTAGAAGTGCAGTGATTGCAAGCAAGCTATAGAAGTTTTTAACCAAGCTTGGGATTGGGCTGAAAGAAAAGAAGTATCAAATACGGATATTTTAGTTCTCCGTATATTATGTGCAAAGGCATTGGAAGGCATTGCTAAGCGTAAATTTACGCAGACTAAAATAGCAGCTTATCTTTCTTCTCGTTAAATATATGTAATACTTATCGCTGTCAGAATAAGTTTTGTTTTTTATTGTGTTATTAAATGTTTCTTTTAATAATTCGCTTATTAATAAAATCACGCTGGCTAATGTAAACATTTTGATAATGTGAACACACTCGGTCTGAATTAGTTCACGTTATCGAGCTTCTGCTGTATATAGCTTTAAGAAATACCGATTCTAGAAATAAACATGAACAGAAAAAAAATAGGAAGTAACAACAACAATTTGTGGACGTAAAATTAAATTAAAAATATTTCGTATTGCTAACTTACACTCTAGAGTTCAATTGTCCTTAATTGTACATTTTAGCAAGATTTTGTATAATTATATTTAAATATTTAAATAATATATGTTTTATTCAAATATAAAAAAATATCTTAGCTACGATATAACTATTAAAATTTTCATTTTACAGATATAACCATTTTTTAAATTAATAATTACATTGCAAAAATTAACATAATAATGATAATTAAATTATGTAGTTTTAGATCATTTTATTCCTTTTTCATGCAAGTTCATTACACAATTGATTATAAATGATTTTTTATTATCCAATATGGAATAAATGGTATAATTAGATATAGTTACAAAATCAAAAAGATATGAAGCGATATATTAGCATTCTCTAATCTAGATCAGTGTAAAATTTTAGCTGTAATGAAAAAACATTTATTTTGAAGTGGCTGTCGTTGACTTCTTGACGTTAATGTAGTTTGTCAAACAAAATCAAGAAACGAGCTCTATACTGCTGCCATTCCTGCCAAAACTTACTAATATTTTGGTAAAGAGCATCTTCCTTATCTAACGTCATGAAAGGGAAAATATTTCACAATACGTTGCATAATTCCTGATTATCTTTTCAATCATATAGAAACACATGTGCAATTATATTTAATCAGTTGTCCCACCCTGATATCACCGGATGTTGATCTTGACACACATGTGAGATCACATCAAATAAATAAAAATTCCCATTATTAGAAGATAAGAAGCCAAGCCCACATTGATAAGCAAAGGTAATTATGCTCATATATAATTAGATACCTATGCGTCATTAAAAGATTAGTTGATACCTAACAGATGGAAGAAAATGTCACTAAACTGGAGAGTTTTTTCTGGATAAATAGCATCGTTCCATGTACATGCATTTTTCACGGAAACGCGTTTGAGCGCCAAATTATGCAACAATTTAGGACGACACTTTTTACCAAATCAATTTTACGGATTTCAAATTTCGTTACTGGCAATTCTCAATTGGACATGGCATAGGTTTAAGAATTATCTAAGAAAGACACACATGACATAATTATATACTTTATGCAATAATAATGTTAATAATGTATTTTTAGTTTGTGTGCATGGGAGGAACACCTAAGCGAATGGAGGTATTTGCTAACTTCATTATGGAAGAAATTGGTCACAAGCTACCAACGGGCACTACTCTACTCGATATCAGCCAGTATTCTTACCGTTATTCCATGTACAAAGTCGGACCAGTACTTTCTATTAGCGTAAGTATTCCTCAAAATGATAAAAGTCACGCTGTGACCTTGCATTTTATTGTAGCATGGTATGGGTGTTCCATCAGTAAGCATTCTTCTTCATGAAGTTATAAAACTGATGTACCATGCTAAAGTAAAGGATCCTATCTTCTTCAGAATCGGTACGTGTGGAGGAATTGGTTTAGAAGGCGGTACTGTAGTAATTTCGGAAGAAGCTGTAGATGCGATGCTGAATAATTATTATGAAGTGGTAAGTGACCAATATATTTAATAGACAAAGACAGTGATTGCAGCTATTGTATGATAAAACTAGTTTATCCACGGATTAACTAGCTAGGCCAATTACAGTATTGCAACAACCAAACGAGTATAAGACCTAATTAGAGTATCTATTTACATTTGTACGGTGTAACTCAGCAGTTTCCAAAATTTTGCATACTTAAGTATAATTGTGAAGCCATGGACCCTCACAAGACATCTAACAGATCCCAAGATCATACTTTGCGAAACACTAATCTAACTGATAGGCTGTCGTTAATGTATTTAATTATACGAAAACCAATTGTTGACCTTTTTTCGATAATAAATACCTTGCACCGCGACTGCTAGAGTTTGGTTTCAGTTCGCATTTAATAGAACTACTATATCTACAAAGCAGTACAGCCGTACTTCTACCGCTCACAACTGTTTTATATTATATTATTTTACTGTTTTTTTAGTTTATTTAGGAACTACTACTAACATTTTTTTACATTAAACATTAACAGATAAACAAGTTGAATTCGGCAAGGATTTAATGTGATACTATACCTGGAATGCAGGAACAGTGCAGTGGTAAAATACATGCACACATATTTTGATCACGATTATTTTGTTTCTCGAGTAGCCATTTTTATTGTTTCAAACTTTGAACTAATTATTTCTTGGACCTTGAATATTGAGTGAATAAATTTTTGAGGGTTTTGTATTATTTGAATATTGCGAGTTCTGTAAATTCTAATATCAATTTACATGTATAAATGGTTCTTTACAAAACCTGCACGTACAAAATATATACAGAGAGCTGTAAATATACTGCAAAATTATTAAACTAAATGTGTAATTATTTCAATTTATACTTTTAATTTGCAAAAATGAAATTACCCCAGGCGAGTAAAACTAGAAGCTCAAAATATCGCACTAACTTGGCAAAGATTAGACTGTATACCAAAGAATAAGAGTAAACATAGTAAACCTATCAAGAAAACAATCCAAATTGCAATGTATACCATACGTTCGATGAGACTGGAAGAACGTTTTAGAAAGTCTAGAAAACGAACTAGAAAACATTAATAGGGGTGAAGTGAACCTCGGTTAAGGGACGAGATCACGGCAGTCCTGCAATCCACACCCATGTCATTCCAAAGAAACTTCAATGGAACCCGCTAGAATTCAGGGTTGTCCAACACGCGGCCCGCGGGCCGCATGCGGCCCTCGGCAAGTATCAATGTGGCCCACAAGCAAATGAAGACGCAAGGACTTTCAAATGCTCTTTAATTTAATTGTCATTTTTTTCCGATTGATATACGTATTTTACACCATTTGTAAAATTAAATTATATAATGTTTATGTGTTTTTCAAACATAAGAAAAAAATTAGAAGTCTAACTGTTGTTTTAATTATTTTATAACAGATTTTATGTAAGCGCGCCGACTTTTCCTCAGAAGACTCCATGGTACAGAACCAGTACAGTAGTCAAGGCTCCGGCATGACGCTGACTAAGATCGCGACGCGACGAATGCATAGTTCTATTTTTAGTCTTTTAGCAGTCTTTTGCAAAGAAGGTTGCTATTGATATGCATAAATAATTATTTATGTCTCAGTAAAAAGTATTCAAATCTAATGTGCTTTATTACCCACGATTTTGGTTGATTTTAATGACAGTATTTGAACTGCGGCCCCAAACACTTTCTACTACTAAAATGTGGCCCCGAACATCGAAAAGGTTGGACAACCCTGCGCTAGGTAGTAGGAGTGGCGATATTGATCAACAGTAAAAACCTTGTCACAAAGAACAAAACTATGTCAGATCTATGTAACAGTCGGATTGAACAGCAGATGAAAATAATGCAGGCATATGCAGTCACCAGCACATCTACAGACCAAGACAACGAGCAATTATGCGAAGACCTTCCAAGAACAAATAATTTAGAAAAGACCAAATCCATATATGTATATAATCAGAGATTTTAACGCAAAAAAACAGGTAAAGCGGCCAAACATCGACAAGTTTGAATCAGGTAGAAAGTACAAAGTGATATTCGATTTTCTTACAAAAGAGGATATGTCTCACAAAGGAAATGAACTGAAATTGTCTAAATATTGGCTACAGAGAAAAATGTATACACTGACGTGCTCGTCTTCAACCTTTTCACGGGCAGTGATCACAAATTTGTGCGAGAGAAAATCGGCACACAAGCGCTACCGAACTTGCAGTTAAATTAATTATCTAAAAAAGATCATTAACAGTATCCAAGTTGTGACCCAGAAAGTATGCTCTCTAGTTAAGTACAACATCAAGAAACAAGCGACCTTTTCAATCAACGCACGAGAATGAACAAAAATTTACAAGAACGCTGAAGAAGAGAAAAAAGCAAACCTCATAATTTACGAACATGTTATTGTTCACAACAAAATCATAGTTTATCGTACTACAGAAAAGGTTCCTATGAAAATGGGTGTCCGATAGATTATAAAATTTCACTTCAGATCTGGAGGACGTCTTTAAAACATCGGCGTAGGAACAAATAAGCGTCAGTGTCACAGGATAATATTTAAGCCATTATATTTCGCGGTAGATATCGTTCTCTTGAGAAATGCTCAAAAACAAAAGCTAAGCAAACTGGGAGAGGCTTCGCAAGAAATAGGCGTAGATATGAATCTCCGGACAACAAAGGTCGTGGGTTCAAACAACATCCAGGCCGCAATCAACAATCACACGCTGGAACTGATGGAAAAATATGTATACCTAGCCTACAATACTCGACTAGGGGAAGAAAACAGTCTGCGGAGATTCGCAGAACTCATTCTAAAAGATCCAAAAGTCCCCATTAACTTCAAACGCAAACTGTATGTTCTATGACACCATGCATGTAGCCAGTCACGACGCACGGGCTTGAAACTATAGTTTTTACTAAAAGCAGTGCGCACCGCACCGCCTTCGAATATGTTAAAGAGTAATGAAGCGGACGATGTTATGGATAAGCTTAAGAGAGGGTGAACAACAAGGATATTAGAAGGAAAGCTCGAGGTGCCGATGTGGTAAGAAACCAGTGACTCTGGGTAGACGACGGTGCATGCAATGGAGAACAGTCCGAGCAAGATGGAGAGATGCCTAAAATAAACAGACATGGAGAAAAATGGAAAAAGCCCGTGTCCAAGAATGGATGTCTACAGGCTGAAGAATAATAACACGAGCGTGGAGTAACACTTCATTTCGAAATTCCCTTCATTCTGCGTATAATCAGCTACCGTTTCTTAAAGGCCGTAATTGTAAATTAAATTGATGGAACATACAACAGGTTAACATATTTAATTGTCAGAATGTTTGGGGAGTTTATATCAGCAGATCTTCCTCTAGGACTTTGTTTTTGAAAATTTGAATAATTAAAAGTAAAAACATCGTAAAGTGATGAAATACCTTAATTTTTGTTAGAGAAAAAGTCGCATTAGGTAGTACTCATAATGCTAGGGACCTCGATGGGGCAGTGGAAACAAGCGCTGTCAGTCAAGGTCACAGTGAAATGCGGTTCGGTCGGTGGCGGGATGGGGTCCAGGCTGAGGTGATGACCGTATTTCACTTAGTTAAGTTTAGGATGCATGTTGCATGAATGGATAGTATATAAAAGACCCCCATACCCTCTCTGAAGTAATGCGAAAGCGTATGCGAGGGGGGACGGTAGTGTGTGAATGAGAAAGAAGTACTCATAATGCTGTTTGTCTAAATTATATTTGTAAAATATGTTATGCTCGAAAATTCTATTGGCAAGATTCCTACTTTTAAATTTTTTATAACCAAGAGGTGATATTTTTGTCTTATTTAAACACGTTGAGTTGTAGTACTAAATTGCATATATAATACAAAATCTACTATCTTTGAAAACCCTAAAATTAATTTCAATTGGCAGCGTAAATATTATTCTTTTTTTAAATTCTTATACCGACGTAAGAGTCGGTTTACGTTTTCAAATATTTATAACGGAATGTTACTTTAGAACTCCGTTTGAAGTTTTCCAGTTCTCAGAACAAATGCTGTTATTCCAGTGTAACTGTTCCTTGAAAATGCTAACAATATAATAAATTCTAATTAGGAAGTTTACTCGCTCGCAAGCAAACCGATTATGTGACAATCGTCAAGAGAAAACTTCTACTAATAATTTCATGAGAGTGTTTTATTTACTTTCGTAATACTAGTATATGTCAATTTGATTTCCACCAGAATTTTGTAACAAGGTCAGAAAAGATCATTAACGTAGTTATTTTTTTATTTCTATCCGTGTTTTAGTGGATAGTTTATGAGTTATAATTTGTATCGGAATACTTGACGGAATCTTATCTACACGTTTTCAAACGATGTTCTTTCCTCTTATCGTATTTAAAATTTATTTTTTTTTAATTTTTCAATATTGTTATAAAAGTACGAAAAAAAAAATGAAATGCAATTAATCAAATTAGTAGAATACAAATATAATTGTATTGTAATAATAGTATTGTTTAGAAATTTTAACGACTATGTAGAATGTAGATTATAATTCGATTTTTATAGCCAATGCTTGGCAAGCCTGTTAGACGTCCTGCGAAATTGGACCGCAAGTTGGTGAGAGAATTAAAAATGTTAGCAGATCCGGAAGACCCTTATATAACTACTTCAGGAAAAACAATGTGTACTTCTGATTTTTATGAAGGTGAGTGACGGAGAACTATAATTGAACTAACTATAATTAAAAATTAATATAAAATTGGTAGACTTAATAAAAAATTATAGAAATTATTAAGATGAAGCTAGTAATATATTAATTACATTGGAATTATCACCACATTGTGTTGCGTATTTAATTATGCACTGTCGATGTTGATGTACTATTGAAATATTTCTGGTCTATAGGTCAAGGCAGATTGGATGGAGCTTTCTGTGAATACAGTGAAACAGAAAAAATGGATTATCTTAACTATATACGTAGTCAAGGAGTAGTTAATATAGAAATGGAAGCAATACCTCTGGCAGCCCTTACCCATCACGCTGGAATTAAAACAGCCATAGTTTGCGTTACTTTATTAGACAGACTTAAGGGAGACCAGGTATGTATATTTAGAGACTACAAGCAGAATCCCTATTTTGATGTCAACTTTGGTATTTTAAATGGAACCATCCGTATATTAATTAACACGGATCTTAACAGATAATTTTATACTGAGGACGGAGATATAACATTTATAGAATAAAATAAAAAAGTAAACTCTGTGGGATTTAAACTTCAGATGTCTGAAATTGCTGCTCCTCCGCCTCCGCTTTGTAATCCTAGCGTTACATACATATTATTACGGGAAGGATGGTATAAGTCTCAATGCACTAGGAATAGAAATTTCGGCCTGCAATCTAAAGGACGCAAATTCAATTCCCCACAGGGTTTAACATTTTAAAATGTATTTGCTTTATACCCTTTTGTATGTTATATAACTGTGTGTGTCATTTAAACTAAGAAAATTGGCAATTTACAGTGTTTTAAAATTAATATCCGTTCATAACCTTTAATCCACTTTTAGGTGTATTACAATTATAGAAAATTTCTATTAAATTTTTTATAAAAAATGAAAATAATTCTATGTTACCACCACGTATATTTATGTTCTTTAATCGAAGCAGTTTTTCAATCATTTTTGCGGCGCTTTTGATATTTTATAGACGGTTTGGCAATTTAATTTCCAGACTGGTACAATGAAAAAGATACATAATTTAAGTAATATGAAAAGTATTTAGTATTTGTTCAAACTAATCTTCATTTACTTTAATATACTTAGTGTAAAGTTCTACAAATTTTTATAACAATCGGCGAAGACGTTCGAAGAAACTGCTATCAATTCGGTAGTTAAATTTTTCTTACTATCTTTTACGTCCTGAAATCGTTTTTCTTTTAGAATAGTTTTCACTTTAGGGTGGACATAAAAGCCTCCTGGTACCAAGACAGGTGAATAAGATGGATGATTAATCACAACAACGCCGTATTTCATGAGAAACAACTAGTGCAGAATGGATAGGTGCATTACCATGCAACAAGAACCAACTATCTTTTTCTTGAAATTGCGGTGGTCCTCGAGAAATTCCCTGCAATAATGTTTTTGTCACTTCAATGTAGGAAACACTATTTACTGTTTGTTCAGGCACGAATTCTTTATGGATCACACCCTGTTTATCAAAAAAGGTAATCAGCTTGCTTTGATTTTGGATTATTGGAAATTAAACTTTTTGGATATTGGAAGTCCCCTGCGTGCTCTGGCGTTTTGTTTCAGGATCGTACTAGAACCTCTATGACTGATCACATTTGGAACATCATGTAAACTTTGTCGAATAGTCTTCTTACTGATGTTCAACTCATCTGCATCATTCGGGGAGCTATTTTGTAATCTTCTGCCACGATTTTGAAAACGCTTGCGCGACAGAATCTACATTTCGAAAGATCGATGACATGTAGTTCTTGCCTTAAACATCACGACCATCCTTGAGACGTTTAAACCATTTAAACATATAAGGGCGGCTGAAAGTATTATCACCGTACACGATTTTCAAGATTTTTTAAGTTACAGTTGAAGTTTTTCCTAATTTGCAGCAAAATTTAATATTCATACGTTGCTCAATGACGTCTGATAGAAGCACGATGTTCCCTTTAGCGTCCGGTGCAGAAACTAAGTCAACTATTGTATACTGTTTTAGTTTTGAGTTGATTCAACGGGACTCCAATGCTGCAGCGTCAATCCGGAAATTAAATTGTCAATTCTCGTATTTAGTCAATATCTGGAATGCTTAATTGAGTTTGTGAATATGTCAATTGTTTTTTCAGGTTATGGCTCCAAAAGAAGTATTAAACGAATGGCAAATAAGACCTCAGAAACTCGTCTCCAGATATATTAGGCGTTATCTACAAATGAAGGGACGGATATCCTTCGAGGGTCATGGATCCATGGCGGTCAAAAGTCCACGTCGTTTCAAACTTGTTCAGCAAGAATCTGAAACATTTGATTAAGTCTTTTAAGTGTTCCACCATATATACTACATTTTCAAGTATGCGCCGATTCTGTTAAATACATTTTTGCTTGTCTACTTATGTATACTTATGTCGACATTGGAATATTGCATTAATTAACGAGCCTATTTTAGCTTACGTTAGAGTGTATAACATCAAGTCTAAACTGAAAATGCATTAGTTACGGTTGCACAAACACATATACCTAGATGTAAACTATAGTAAACGTTAATCAATTGAACTAATTGCGTTTTAGAAATGTTCTGTATGTAAGTTGGTAGTCGTTAGATCTATTTATACATATACTTATAATATTGTTTGATTAAAAATTTCGAACTACTGCTTTTAATGTCTATTGTACGGAAAAAAACTATTAGCCTAAAAACGTATAACAAAACATATCATAAAAGACCTATGTAAAGAGAGATATCTCTTTAATTTTCGGCTTACTTATCCTAAATTTTAAAAATCATATTTCTTATGTGTCGCTTTGACATTATATAACTACTATTGTTAAAGTTCATATAAAGTAGAATAGTGCTGTATCTACTAATATGTGTGAATATATTGCGATGTTTAAATGCGAATTTTTGACAATATATTTGGATATTTGTTAGTAAAAGTTTAGAGTTTAGACAACGATAACAAATATGGTGATATATGAAACTCATAAAGCCTAATTTTAACTAAATATGTTAAGTTATCGTGCATTGTGATGTTACTGAAGTATAACTATAAATATTGAGTGTTATTATTAGGTTAGACCCAGTCGATACTAGCGTCAATAACGTCAGCAGAATTGCGTCTTCAGTAACGTAAGACTCATGAAAACTTAACGTTATTGTTAAATTTGTAACTTTTGTCTAGTACATACTTGTTAAACTACTTTATATTCATAGAAAGTTAAGCACACTGATTAATAGCTCAATTAGCGCATATGTTGATGTTACATGTGTAGCACTTCGATTTAATTTTTGTTCAAAAGATACCCAATGCACTACGGTAAAGTACTGACATGGTTTTCAAAAACTTTAACTGCTAAATTGAGTGGCGTTGTTGCACTGTTTCTATGCATCCAACACTGTCTACCGTTTATACAGGTTTTGGTATTTCATGTGTGCAATTTTACAAATATATGTTAATATACTTAATCTATTTAATATTACAGTTGGTTAATGTTAGAAAAAATTACAGCTTTGCAAAAATATTCAATAAATGTGTTATACAAAGTATTTTTAATGTTACTTAATAGCCGATAAGTTTAACTACAATTTGCTATTCATACTTTCTGAATTGTTTGGTAATCTGATCCATCCTGATGTATACAGGGTGTCCCAAAACTCCTGGGACATAGGCTACCACGTATTCTAGAGGTCAAAAGAAGTCGATTGGCACCAACTTTGTCATATACCAAAATATACCGTTTGCCCGTGAGAGGAGTTCAAAGTTTACTTAAAAAATCACATTTTTGTATGCTGTTCAGAAACGTGTGAACCAATTTTAATGAAATTAGGTACCTGGGCAATTCAAAGGAAGCCACTACTTTCAGTAACGAAAGAAACCCAAAGAAAATTGGAGAAGGGTTAAAACCACCCCCACCCCATGATAAATTTGTTCAGAATTTTTTTAAGGATGATTATACGATTCTATGTTTTTTTTAAGGTGAAGACTTATTCATTAGCTTCATTTTTTGACTCTTGTAAAAACTCCGTAATTCGTGTAGTTTCGAAGAAAAAAAATGTTTACTCAAACACTAATAACCGATATTATTATTGCAGGTTTAATATTGTATTACAAAATTTAGTTGGCCGTAGACACAAAATAAAACTTTTTTACAACAAATGTTCAATGTGACCTTCACCTTCATTGATGCAGAGGTCAACACGACGTAAAAAATTGAAATGCACCCTTCTTTAAAACATCGTCGTTTTCTCGTAGTGCGTTTACACCATTTTTGATTCTGTCCCACAGTTGTTCAGCATTATTAATTTGTACCTCGTATACTTTTGTTTTTAACGCTCCCCATATGAAGAAGTGACAAGGTTTAAATCTGGAGACCGCGGTGGCCATTGAATGGGTGCTTCTTGTCCCCTACC
>JABXWE010020364.1:0-15057 GCA_014611495.1 Limonius californicus | reverse complement strand
CCACCTTTCTTTATTCATTCTGGTGTCACATTATCCCCTGTCGCAGCTTTCCCATTTCTTAGTGTTCTAATGGCTTCTTCTACTTCTTATTTTGTTATGTCGTTTCCTTTAGTTTTCATCTAAAGGGTTTTCCATTAAGAAGTCCCATTTTAAATTCCCTGGCATTTTTAAACGGTTGAATGGAGGGCCTTGAGTGTTTGACACTTGTCAAGTGAAAAGTGTACGATTTGAGAAAATGGAAAGATATACGCTCCAACAACGTATAGGAATAGTGAAAATTTATTATCAATATGGTGCAAATTTCGCCCAGACAGTTCGCAGCGTTCGTCGTGTTTTCGGTCGGTATGAATCACCTTCTCGCCGTGCCATTGTGAAACTTATCACTAAATTTGAGCAAAAGTGACAAGTTACTGATGTAAAATTGCCAGTTCGTAGTCGTATCGCCAGCAATTGGGCATTTCAAAGCCCAGCCTTCATCGCATTTTGCACAAGGATCTTAGCCTGCATGCTTATAAAGTGCAGTTGACCAAAGAATTAAAGCTGGCGGACCATGCACAACGCCGAACGTTCGTTGATTGGGTGTTGCAAACGCAGGCAGGTGACAATGATTTTTTCAAAAACATCATCTTTAGCGATAAAGCCCATTTCCATCTTCAGGGTTTCGTTAATAAACAAAACTGCCGCATCTGGGACGCCGAAAACCCTAAAAAAATAGTTCAAAAAATCTTGCGGTATTTGGTCAGGCGGTCTCATCGGACCGTATTATTTCGAGAATGAAGAAGGTGCTACAGTGAGAATCAATGCGGAACGCTACCTTGGGATGCTAATTGACTTCCTTTGGCCTAGATTGGACGTAAAAAATCTTTATTTCCAGCAGGATGGTGCTACGAGCCACACAAGCCACGAAACAGTTGCACTATTGAGGGAGAAATCCAGATCGTGCGATCTCACACCAGTAGACTTTTTTCTTTGGGGCTACGTGAAGGAAAAAGTCTACGCTAATGGCCCACAAACAATTCAGGCGCTCAAAGAAAATATACGAACCATGGTTGGTCAAGTAGAACCACAGTTGTGCGAAAATGTGATGCAAAACTTTCTCAAAAGAATAGCCAGTAGCAGAAGAAGCCGAGGTTGCCATTTACCAAATATCATTTTCCACAACTAATCGTGGAGTTTGTACTTTGGTTTGAAATAAATATTTTGACACTATTTCATAAAACAATATTGTTCTTAAATAATTTAAAATGGGACCTCTTAATGAACCCTTTATATCTCTTCTTTCTGTTTGATGTTGATTATTTAGCCCTTTATCTTCCTTGAATTTGGACTCATATAATTGTTTCTATGTTTGTAATATTTCTTTGCTATTTCGCTCATTATTTTTTACATATCTTGTCTGTTTCCGCTGGGTGCCCTTCAATTTCTTTTCTGTGTTCCAGAATATTTTCTGATTTTCTTTGAAGTTTTGTTCTATCTTCTTGGCGAACTCCTCCCATGAGTCTGTTTTCACGCGTTTTATCATTTTCTCTGCTTCGTTTCTTTTCTAGTGGTATTTTTCCTTGTCTTTTCCGTTTTGCTTTGTTTATATTTCATCCATGCTGTCTTTTTCTCTTTTACTTTCTGTCTTACTGTGTCGTTCCACCAGCTTGTACTTTTCTGTTTCTAATTTATCTTCTTTTGTCCCGCAAGCTTCTTCTGGTGCTGTTAGGATGGATTCTCGCAGTTTCTTCCATTTAGAGTCTATGTCCCAAGCTTGCCCTTCGTTTTGTATTTCTAGTATACATAGATATATAGATTTATGAGAATTATTTCCCATATTAGTAAACCATTTAATCGCACACCTTACTTAGCAATTAAATCCATAATAGCAGATGTAGGATGTTAGAGGACGTACATTTCCATTACACTTTTAACCTATTTGTCGCAAATAGAAGTTATTCGTTCGAAAAATAATTGTTTTGCTTTGATAGAAATAGTTTTTTTTTTATTTCAAAATATTTGTGTTAGAAAATATAAACAAAAACTAATAAATTGGGGGCAAAATGACAAACATATGTTTGAAAATATGTTTAAAACAAATATTTTTTATGGATAACATATTGATTATTTTTGGTTTCATTTAAAATAATTGCTATTTTCGTAACTGGCCTACTCGGGGAGTCACAAATAAGCATGTTTTAGGCTGGGTCATAATCCCTAATTTAAAATTACCGCAACATAATTGCATGTTATTTAACAATGCGGTGTACAGGATATAAATGTCGATAACGCCGATCCAGTGAAAATGTAATTAAAGCTTTTATGTAAAGAAGACTATGTATAAGTCAGTTCTTAATACAATCAAATAGCACATACACTAATTTTTCATGCTATGTCAGTAACCGTTAAATGTACAATGGGAGTGCTATCTTGATATTTATTATTAAGTACTTCGCAGACGTTCCCTTGTGTCCGACGCTCGTCGTCAAATCCAACCTAATTTCAATCTTTAAAATTTTCGTAACCGAACCATATTTGTAAAGTGCGTAACGAAAAAATTAATATTCAGTTATCAAACCACTGTAACAATTAACATGAATGTTAAAAGAAATCCACATTCTTGCTTTTAAATTAAATCGCTTCGTAACTGCTATATCATTTACGGTATTATCCGTATAATTTTGTTATGAAACATGAAAAAGGTTTGGTTAGGGATTCTAAAAAGCCACCAAAACGAGGGGTAGTTAGTTAAAAAATGCTTTATACTTTTACTTCTGTGTATAGGCCAATAGCCTATTAATTACCTACAATTAGGTTTGTATCTAAGTTAACCTAACCCGTCGAATATAAAAAACACATTTCACTACGAGGTTTACGATTGACATAGATGTTCGTATGACAACCGGGACCGACGGCTTTACATGTCCTCCGAAGCAGCAATATCATTACACGATAACATGGAATTATAAATTGTTCCAGATTTAGTTACACAATGTATAACGAAACATGTAAGATATTACATAGAAACTGTTTGTAATTGCCATAAGATTCATCTTCAGAAGCACAAAAAAGTCAAATTTCCTAGTCGTTATTTTAGCATGGTTTTGTTCGCTTGTAATATGCGAGAGGGTAACATGCTGTTGCTACAATTATAGTCGAACGTTGCCAGGATACAACACGGCATATTGTACGTAATTAATCTTAATCGCAGAGGATTCTCGCCGATTTCCTAAAATCCTCCATGAGATAAGTCTACGAATTGTGATACTGTTATTTTCGTATAAAGTATACGCCGAAGTGCCGATGATTTATGTTTAAGGTGTAGTATGACTTTGATCATCTTATCACTTTTCTGCAGAAAAGAAATTTTATATTAATCAACTCATTTTCAAGTTAACCCTGTTTGATGGATATATTAAATACTTTGCAGTAATTTCGAAATGCTTGTGTAGTTGTCTCTTAACGGAAGCGAAAACTCCTAATTAGTCGTGATTTTATGTGTAATAAATAATGAATTAACAGTATATTATTAAAGCTATACCGCAGAGAATACATAAATTACGGGTTAGGATCACGTGTCCTATACGCGAGGGTTATTTGAAATGTTCTCAGAATGAAATAGAAAAATGCCTTATATTGTTTGAAATTATTTTTCTTCTACAATGTAATCTCCCTCAATAGCAATGCACTCGGTCCAAATATGCAACAAAACTATTAAACCATCGCGAAACTTCAATTCATCAAGGCTTGCAAAATATGGTTCTGTTGTTTCTTCCATCAAGAAATTGTTTGAGTCATATTATTAGATGGAGGTCAGGGCGGAAGTAAATCAGTTAAATGAGGAATGAAATTATACCGTTATCCGCTTTAAAAGAGTAATTTTAGGACAAAGTAGGTACTTATAACTCGGTTTAAAGTACCGGCCGCATTCAGGTAAATTTACATATTGCGAAGAGCCTGAGGTTGCCTAGGGGTTGTGACTCAAGCAAGAAGCTTCAATTGTCTGTTCTTAATTCATTATTTAATATTACCTTGTTTATTTGAACTATTCTTATTTATGTTAAACCTAGTTAACTATGTATCAAAATGAGCTTGCTTAATTAGCTTGCATGATTGATAAGTTACTTTTTAGAGATTAGATTAGATGTTGCTTTATTGTTTGCCTTAATGCCACAATTTTTTAAAGTAATGAGTAACCAGCTCAAAGCAGTTGTTGAAGAGCTTTTTTCCGAAGTAGATATTTATTTACACTTTATTTTAAAATGTGGACACTGTGGACTGATAGCGAACCTTAAATTCAGCGAAAGATATAGCAAATGTACGAGTAGAACTGCTTGCTTACGGTAAAATTGTTAAATTAAAGATTGCATGAAGATTATTCCGCAATAAGGTGTTCCAAATGTACATTGCTAGGAATTATTTAACATATGGGATTTGAACATAGAACTGTAAACAAGCGTCAAGTTATTATGGAAACAAATAAATTACAAGCATGGCGCCGCGAATATCTCCCAAACTTCAAAACATATCGCCAAGAAAATAGAAATATATGCTACTTAGGCGAAACTTGGTACCACTCGCACGATATTGTTCAGAAAAGTTGGAGAGGCAATTCCAGTTAATGTGAAATAGATACGCCAGAAAACCAGTACATTTTATGTTTTATATAATTATAATTCTATGTCGTAGTTTTATTATTATTAAAAAGTGTAAATAAATGTTTATACTTAAATACAATTGACATTTTAAAACGTTGAACTTTCAAATGAAATTCCTAAAGCCGGGTCTGTTATTTTACCTGCATTTACAACTGCGTTAAATGTTAAGCAGGGATTACCAGGCACCCTTCGGTAAGCAAATAAAGATATAACTTGATGCAAACTGTAGCTGTGGCAGCAAATAGTATTTCAATTGGTTGTATTTTGCGATGGAAACGACACTTGTATGGGTTCGGCCTGAAAATTTTATTTCTTTTCTTCCGCAAACCTGTCCTTTTTCACGAATTGGAGGAAAAGGTTGGCGTAATACGGTTCAGTGCATTACAAAATAATCTTTCAGTCGTATCCATTCGATAGGTACTCCAAAAAGTCGACGCTATTACATTTCTACAAGGCTTTGCAGACATTGCTTGCATTTGTGGAGGAGAATCGCTATTTCTCCATTGTGTTGCTTGCTCTTTTTCGGGTTATCGCCCCAAATATCATTTACGATTACAAACTGACTAACACAAGCTTTTGTATTCTGCATAAACAGTCTAGCCACTCTTGAGGAATCTGTACTGGTATTTGATTGATTATTAGCAAATAAGGAACCCATCTTACAGATAACTTTGTCATACCTAATTCTTCAGTTAATATATGAAATGCACGTTCACATACAGCGGTAAAATTTCAGAAATTTCAGAGATGTCCCAGAACCATGTCTTGATTTTTTCAATTATCTTTGGTGTTGTTATAAATATGTATAACTTTCTTGGAAAATGCAGAAAAGGGGTTTTCATATTGATATAAATGTTCAAATTCCCAACGTTTTTATACTTCGACTCCCTCGAAAAAAATGGCCGCCTCTATTTGTATATATATATATATAATATTATATATATATATATATATATATAGCGAATTTGTACAGCCTGTCTCGCATCCTATATGCCGTAGGTCCCTATCTTCCCATAGGTCCTCTGTTGATTCTCGCCTCTCCATTGCCTTGTTTACATCATCTTTCCACGTTCTAGGTGGGCGACCTCTTTTTCTTCTCTCCGGTGGATTCCATTCCCATATCTTCTGTGGCCACTTGTGGGGTTGCATACGTCTCATATGTCCATACCAAATTAATCTCTTCTATTACTGGTACTTCTATTTCCATTTTTCTTCTAATCTCTTCGTTTGTGATACGTTCCAGCCTACTCACTCCACAGCTTCGTCTTAGATAGTCCATTTCGGTCGCCAACAACTTGTCTTTATTCCTTTTTGTAATTTCTCACGTTTCGGAGGCATATGTTAAGATGCTCTTCACCATAGTATTATATATTTTTGTTTGTTTTCTTATATCTTTTGACCATAGTAAACAGTTAAGCTTTTGAGTTACTTGCTTTGTCTGTGGTATTCTACTTTTTATTTCTTTTTAGCTGTTTCCTTCTTCTGATATCATTACTCCCAAATATTTATATTCTCTACATAATTTAATGCTCTTTCCTCCTGTGTCTAGATCCCTTCCCTCCCCTCCTGCAACTAAGTATTTGGTTTTTTTTTAAGTTTATTCTCAAACCCCATGTTTCGTAGGTTTCTGTCTATTTGATGTCGTCTTCGTCTAATGCTACTACTACCTGGTCGTCTGCAAACAGGAGGGTGTGGAAATAGTCGTTTCCTATTTTTATACCCATTGGTTTGCGTTTCTCTTTCCATTTCTTTAGTGCTACGTTTATATATATTTTGAAGATGGTAGGTGATAGACAGCAGCCCTATCGCAATCCTTTGGTGATTTTGAAGCCAGAAGATACTTTAATCCTGCCTCAACCTAAGTAAGAACTAGGAAAAGCTAAAAATAATGGTTCGGCGATATTTGTTAATCTGACGTATTTTTACGAATGTCTTTGCAATTTTAAAATTTGGCAAATCCACTTGTTTGCAGATTGATTTTGGATTCCAAATTCTCCTTTAGTTCAATCAGTTCCTCGTGCAACGAGAAATCAATATCGGATGTGTCGTTTTCAAATGGTTTTATAATCTATGACGGGACATCTAAATTTTCTAAATCTTTATAACGAAACTTGATAGTTTCTTTTATTTGTTTCAAGTATAGAGTTGAATGTCATCAGCGTTAATATTATCTTCTTCAATAACAGATAGTTGCATTAAATTTTCAAATTATCGAAATGATTTTAAAACAGATATAAACAAATCAATTTTAGAGCGAAATCCAAATATCACTGATCGAACTTGAACGAGATTCACGTTTTTCCTTGTAATTTTGTTTGCATATTATTAAATAAAGAAAATATGTCTGCTAAATAAAATATATGCTTTTTCAATTATTTTAGTTGCCATAGGTTTATCAATTTCCAAAAGCAACTCTATTACATAATTAAAGATTTCAATGAAACGCTGCAAAGAATTCCCATTCGACAACCAACGAATTTCTGTATGAAAAAGCAAATTGTTATAAATTTCATGATTATTTTCTAATAATCACATATGTATTATTTGGTTTAAAAATTAAATAAAATGTTAAAACGGAAAATTTTTCCATCGACCCCCAATAGATCACTCGAATTCTATCGACCCTTTTCAAACTTCTATCGACCGCAAGGGGTCGACATGGACCCTATTTGGAATTCTTGATGCAGACCATCCTATTTTAACAAGTAATTGTAGGACAATATTTCAGTAATACAACCGCACAAACACTCTTTTTCAAAAAACTGTACACAAATAACTTGACCGAGTGACTTGATGTTTTACTGTTTTTCATATGACAAAAAAATTTGCTTATCGCACTAGTAATTTCAGGACTATTGAATGCCATCCTACTTCAATATAATAACTTTTCTTATAATCTTTATACTTATACACTGCCAACTTTGATGCAAACTCTCCACAGCAATTTGCCCTTAATAATTATTCTTCTGTAAATGTTTTTAGCCTCTTTTCTAGGAATGATAAATTATACGGTTTTGTATTCTATATATGCACTATTAATTCATGAAATGAAGTTGATGCGTGCTATTCATAGACAGTCTGCGTATGTCGAATATTAATTAGAGATGACACGCCAGTGTTCCATGTAAATTTCAGGCTAGAATGGGAAAGAATTATTAGTACGTGCCTACTTAATTTTATAAAAATTAGTTTGACTTAACATAATTGCGTACTGAATTATTTCACGTATTGTAGTATTAACACCCAATTTCCCTCGTGTTTCAGTATGAATGCCTATATCTAAATTATGTTTCTGTCAAGGATCTTAAACTGAAATGTAATTATTTCATTTGCACCACGCGTATGAGTAAACAGAATAATTACCGATTATTTGCACACATTTGGAAGACAATTCATTTATCAATTAATTAATTGCTGAAAATGAAAAGCGTCACATGAAACTATTTTTTTGAATGACTCCTGCAAAGCATTCGGAAATTTTCTTTATCAATGAAAAACGGTTGTATATTTGTCTTCTCTATTACTCCCAGTTTCTTTTATGCGCTTTTTCTTTTATTTTGTACAGAATTTTTACTAGTCTTTTATGGTCGGAATGCTCCAGCGATTTTTATCTTGATGGCAAGGGTTGGCTTTTTGTGTTGGCGCAAGCTTAGCTTTGATTTAGCCCAGTATTCCTGGTTTCCGTAAAATATTACGTCGAGTTTTTCAGGGATCAATCTTCAATTTTGCTTCGAACTTGCACAATACGTTCAGGGGAAAGAATACTATTTATGTAATAAAATTGTTACAATCCTTTATTGTTAAATAATGTATATGGCATCTGATGTTCCTTGTTATATGTTTATGCTGCTGATCAAAATTGAACAAATTCGATGTTCCGAAAATAACTAGTTATTGATATTTCTTAAATGATTTTATTTTTCTTAGTGGAATTATATAGTGCTTCCAATTCTCTTTAAAATCTCTTCTTGGTACATTACTTATCAGATAATATGGTACATCTATTAAATATATCAAAATTAGAATAATAATGCACATGCTACAATAAATGTTGAAGGCGTTGATCATTTACAGCTTGAAAACATGAATTTCTGTTGAATGTTTTCAGGAAAATTAAGTAGAATTTCCCATACTTTGTGTTCTATGTATCGCTTTTAAAATTTTACAATTATCGATCTTATGTACATAAAACTATTGTTTAGGTTACCTGATAATAAATAGTTTAATGATGTTAAATCTGGAGACGTAGTGGGTCAAGTGGTGTCTTCGACTATTAATTGATATATTAGGAAAACTCTTTGATTCTTTTCATCCTTACAGGCAACATTTTTTGTAGTGTAAAGATAATTTGTAGTAAACCCTACATACGGATAATGAAAAACGTATATCACTCCATCAGATACGAGTGAAATTGCAAAGGTTTTCCAAGATATCAAATTTGCTAAATTAATGATAGTAAGACTCGAATAGTTAGATAAACTGTCACCGTCATCTTGGAAACCCCAGCATGTGTTCCAAGCTTCAAAAAATTTTTCGAATATATACAAGCTATTTCCAATAATTTGCTCTACATAGGGTTCCTAATTTTTGTAACAGATAAATTAAAGGAGTATATTTGGCAAAATTATGAGTTCCACAACATCCTGACGAGAAACTTTTATTATCTGCATCTGCCTCTAAAATTAGGACCAAAATACAAGATATTTGGATTACCTTTTAGTTACCGTTAGCCTTTATTGTAGTGTTTTGGGGTTTAAATATTATTAAAGCAAATTTTAATGAACTTCCGATGACGACAGTGCTAACGAGAGACGTTTCGCTGTTCCTGAACTGTCATCAACTGTCATTTGTTTATCTTCATCATTGCAGCCTTTTTTTCGTTCCACTGCTAGGCATCGGCCTCTTCTCTGCCACCTGCTTCTCCTCAACGCTAAGGTAGAAACACGGGGGACCTACAGTTTGAAATCGAATCCGAACGACAGAGATTCCAGAGAAGGTTTTTAGCATTAAGATCCCACGGTTGCAAGCCGGATTTGGAAATTGTGTGTGGTGGGTTGCAGAGAAGATTTTTATAAATCTACGTAGTGATGCTTAGGTTTCGAACCCAAGCCAGAATCGACGTTTTGCGCAGAAAGCGAGCGCTCTACCAACTGAGCTACCACCACACTTATCTTATGGACGTTAAATTCACACGTATTAAAGTATCCCTACTTTTTTTGAATTCAGCTATATCCAGTAAGCTGATGCACTTTAAAAAAATGACGAAGGTAAAATTCAAAAGAATTTTCTCCGTTTATTTAAGGCATTTGGGCTCCTTTAAAAGCCAACATTTTAATAAATTTAAGCAAGATAAGCTATATTAACATTAGTCCGATTATAAACTGTAACTGAGTTATGACTTGTCGAAGAAAAATACTAGGAAGTTTATAAATAAAGTAGGAATGCGAGTATTGTTACTGTCACTTGTAAGTCAATTTCTAGTTTTTAAATATGTCTTTGTAGTATACAAATTATGAGTAGGTATCAGGATATGCAGTTCTATTATGGTTTTTGAATATCATATCGTTTCGATTTGCATTTCCTACACCATCATCTACTACTAAACAGACAAGTGTTTATCGATTCACGCAGACAACTTCAGGAAATTGGATCTTTTGTAACAAATTCAACACGGGTGCCTATTGAAGAAACGCAAGATGACATCCTTCAGGCGATACAATGCAGTTCTAGACCTAGCACCCGCAGACTTTATACACCTCGCACTACTACGTGGGGAACATTGAACGATAATCCTCAACCAACGTTGGAAAGGTATTTTTAACAGGTTTTCTCTGAACGCATGGTGTGGCAAACCAGCTTATTGGATCAGATGTTGTCAAGGATAGTCTTATTTCGGGGGATGCGCACTGCCTTTTTATAAAAAACTTACTTACAAATGCTTTTAGATGTTCCGTTAGTACAGCGAGCCCCAACAACACGGAACCCCCTTCCAATTTTCACGGCATGGTATCTGTTTACCTCAGTCAGACATATCCAAACCGCTGGATCAACCGAGGGGTACCATACGCTTGACCAGCACGATAGTCAGCCTTAAACCCTCTAGATTATATTAGTTTAAGGACACATAGTGCTTCTTGCTGAAATTCGTCCTAATCTTTAAGTACTAGGCAATGCGACGAAATCTAAATCTCACCGTACTGAATCGTGTATTTAAGTTGCGGATAGATATTTTGAACAACTTTTCTAATTTATGTACTTATTATTTCTTTCTAATCTTCGATTGATTTTAATTAAGAAGCCTTAGTTGCATTGGTAATACTTTTTTTGTTAAAAATTACCGAAGAAGCATATATTTAAAATTTGAAAGATTCCTCCCAGGACAAGTTGTGTATGTATTTCCCAAGTAGTGTAAAAACTTTGCGAGCAAAGATAATAACCCATATGATTTAAATCTGGTGATCTTGGAGGCTATTTGATGGGCGCTCCACATCTAATTCATCTATCAGAATAATAAATATTTGACCATGCACTCACTTGCCTGCCGTAATAGAGCAGAGCACCATCAAGCTGATACCACATGCTTTGTCGAATATTAAGTGGACCATCTTCAATTCTCTAAAAAGCCTGCCTCAGTTGTCAAACATCCTCTATAATGCTCAAATATATTAATTAAATGTGGGAATTCACAAGAAAAATAGAAGCTAATGACAGTTTGCGACAAGTATAACAACTGTACCAAACCAGGAAAGCGGTGCTCCTCAGTACTGAGAAGCAGAAATACAGTATGAAAACAAAAAAAAAAGTTACGGAAGTAATATAAAAATTAAAACATTTTATTTACGTACGAATGCAGGTATTCAAATTGTCTTTTTGGTATTTTGTTCATCTCAAAACGTAGACTCATAATAACAAAGTGATGTAATATATATGTTAAGGTCAAAGACCCAATCGCAGACATTGACAAGAATGGCCGACCAAAGACGTGTTTGACTTATATTGGGAAATATTGTAATGGAAATGTAACAGTGTGAAAATAGCAACATAGGCCGGCTATTGACATCATTGCCCGTTCACTATTAGCCAATGTTAGGAACATTACATTGCGTACGTTGTACAGATTCAGCTGGTATTTGAATGCAAAGCTAGAGTTGGTCTTGTCTCAACATCATTTCCACCTGAAGTTAGATAAGATCTTGAAACTAAAGAACTTAATAAATTAACCAGCAACGATTCCAAAAATGATTAAGGTAGTAATATGGAAGCTGAAGAGGTAATCATCAGTAGAAGTAATTGTTGTGTGTGTGCTAAAGTAGCAAACAAGTATTCTGCGAAGTATGTGCAGCGCATGTACGCAATAGCAGTCAAACTAGGATAGAGAATGATATGATTAAAATTACTTGTACGAGGGCAGCCTTTTAAGGTTTTACAAATGACCACTAGGTGGCGCTATTGAGATGTGTCATTACTATGTTCGAAAAATTTGACATTTATTATTGTGAAAACCGTGGTTAGAAATCGACCGAGTAGGTAGTTTGTTTACAGTGAGCGTTTAAAAAAGCAAGTTGGTGAAGAAACTGAAAATTTACGTGAAGGTTTTCGTTGGATGATTTTTTATGATTTTAGTAAAGGCCCGACTCAACAAAAATGCATACAATCGCTTCGTTCAACTTTTGGTAATGAAGCACCACCAGAAAAGACTGTTTACAATTGGTTTGCAGAATTTCGCCGCGGTCGTGCGTCCGTCAGTGATGAATTTCGTGAAGGTCGACCAAAATCAGTTATTATTCCAAAAAACATCGATGCTGTGCGCAACATGATTGAAGAAGACCGGTATGTGACTAACATTGAAATAGAGGCGTCTTTAGGCATATCGAAGACCGCAGTACATTCGATTTTGCATGAACATTTAGCTGTGAAAAAGATCTGTTCCCGATGGATTCCGCATAATTTGACCGAAGCTCAAAAAGAAGGCTCGTGTTAATTGGTGTAAGGAAATACTCAAAACATTAAACCGAGGAACTGCAAAATCCGTATACAACATCGTAACAGGTGACGAAACTTGGATATATTCGTATGAACCGGTAATTAAGCAACAATCCACTGTTTGGGTGTTCCCAGATGAACCGAATCCCACAAAAATTGTTTGTTCACGAAGCACTTTCAAGAAAATGATCGCTTATTTCTTCGTTAGCACTGGACGTGTCGCAACCATTCCTTTAAAGGATCGAAGAACAGTTAACGCTGAATGGTGTACAACAATTTGTTTGCCAGAAGTCGTCGGCGAAATCACGAAAAACAACCGAAAACGTCGCATCATTCTTCATCATGACAATGCCAGCTCTCACACAGCATGTTAAACAATTGATTATTTGAAGGAGAAAAACATCGAATTAATGTCTCCTTGCTTTTATTCACCTGATTTATCGCCTAACGACTTCTTCGTGTTCCCGAATGTCAAACAAAAAATGCGTGGACAGCGATTTTCATCACCTCAACAAGCTGTTGAAGCCTTCAAAACCATGTTTTTGAGATACCAACTTCTGAGTGGAAAAAATGTTTCGAGAATTGGTTTGAACGCATGCAAAAGTGTATAAATGTTAAAGGCGAATATTTTGAAAAGCCTTGACAGCTCAGGATTTCTCCAAAACCCAAAAATTCCATATTTTTTGCATTTTTTGCGAATTATAAATGATAACGATAGTTGGTGTTATTACTCGCCCAGCGATTTTTTTATTACTACTAATTCGATATGCTGAAAACGTATAACAAGCTATAAATGTAAAGACACAACTGCACGTGTAAAATCTGACATATTTTTAATAATCTCGTTTTTATTCACCACACAAAAACCCTTTAAAGGGTTTCAAAGGGAATGCGGTACTTAATGACTATCTTTAAACTATTTCCAATTTTAATTAAAAGGAAGAATAAATTACTCCCCAACTAAATCTGCAGGCTTTGCCCATTGGAATAACATTAACCTATGCCGTATTAATTTTCTGTAAGTAATCCTCAACGTAGGAGAAACATGCATATTCAGTTCGTTCCTCCCACACCAAATGCAAATTACCTAGTTACGCGAGTTTTAAACTCGCATCTTCTGCCTTACAAAATGAACTACAAGATTTGAATTTGATAGGAAACTTGCAAATGGACGAGAAAGCTTCGTTATATACGCAAACATTAAAAGCCAGGCAGATACTAAGAAGCGAAAATTAAATATTTTTGGTCAAAAGGAATTAAATAAAAAGAGAAACTTTATTCTACTAAAGGCAAACGAAATGTAATGTAAAATATAAGTTTCTGTTTAAATTATCATAGCTCTACGGCTTTACTTTTACGCATTATTTAAACAATCGTTTGACAAGAATATACTTAATTTTTAACTAACGTAAATATACAAAAACTGCATATACAGTGTGTTTCTAATAAGTTTCTCTACGTTTTGAGATGAGCACAATACCGAAACAACAATTTGAATATCTAACATTCGTACGTAAACAAAAATTTTTAATTTCGTAGCGTATTTTTTTTTTTGTTTTCATACTGTATTTCTGATTCTTAGTACCGAGGAGTACTCGCTTTCCTGGTTTGGCACAGTTGTTGTGCTTGTCGCAAACTGTCATTAGCTTCTATTTTTCTTGTGAATTCCCACATTTAATTATTACATATTTGAGCATTATACAAGGTGTTTTATAACTGAGACAGGTTTTCTTAGAGAATTGTCTTCATTATATTTGAAGATGCTCTACTTAATATGCGGCAAAGCATGTAGTATCAGCTTGATAGCGCTCTGCGCTATTCCGGTAGGCAAGTGTAGTGCATGGTCAAATATTTATTATTCTGATAGATGGCTTAGATGTGGAGCGCCCGTCAAGTGGCCTCCAAGATCACCAGATTTAAATCATATGGATTATTATCTTTGGTGGTATCTAAAAGTAGCTGGAGTTTGTGAATATGATTTAGATTTTAATTAATTTTAAATGTAAAAGTCACCTACTTTGCCATCAAACCATTCTAATAACAGCTACTTAATAACAATAATGCAGTTTATGCTTTTAGACAAAGTGTCCTAGGGACACAAAATTATAATTTGTGTTTTATTTTCCAAATACTTTAGTTCCCTGAAAACTCCTGTAGATAAACATATGTACTAAATAAGATATTCGGTACACCTATACTATACTACTTATAGGTAATAAGTAATAACAATATATACAAAGTGATTTTTTAAAAAGTCAATTGCAGTAGGCTAGGGATTGTCCCGTCTATATTAAGCTTTAGAATCTGACAAAATGAAAATTGTAACAGCATAGCTGCCAATAATTAAATAAAGAAGCTTCAATTATTTATTCAAAAATGAATTTCACAGTGCAGCATAAGATATTTATGGTAAAAGCTTATTACCGAACTGGAATCA
>JABXWE010020355.1:0-15529 GCA_014611495.1 Limonius californicus | reverse complement strand
ATTCTCTTTTAATATTAATTATTTTTATTAATATCAGTTTTAGTATCTATGCGAGTCTTAGTTAATTAAACGACCATAATTTAAAGTAGATGTTTAAGTACCTATTTTCGGTATTTTAGGTACATATTTGCATACATATATTCCAAATTGCTTATTTATCCTAAGCTTGATAATCACCAATTCCTAATTCGTGACCACAATCAACATGAAGTAGCCAACAATTCATGTGAATACCATGAACATTAAATTACATAAAGAATCTTTTTATTTTTATTATCGAATAAAAATTAAGATGCGAAAACGCACTTAAGTAAATATCCTTCCATCGCAGTTATCTCAATATTCTCATATTTTGATAATGCAGAAACCATCTAATTATCATATTTTATATCTATTTAAATTCATAAAAAGTCAAATATTTACCATCAGTGATGAAACATTTTAGTACTTCCCATAATTATAGAGCCTTCTATGCTGTTAACTGAGCTAAATCCAAATTTAAATAGAAATAACTGTACTAAAGGCGACACGCTAAAAAGCATCGACATCTGTTTGACAATAGACAAAACAAAAGAGCGGATGAACTTAAAATTCCATGAGAATCCTTGGTTCAATTAATAAACTTTTAATAGAATTAACAGCAGATAATAGCTTACAGGGGACTGCCGCACTTCCATATTTCTGTATTTAATTTTTCCCACTTAATATAGCACAAAGCGAAAATCTAAGAAACTAAAGTGTTTAAGAATGTTTACAGTAAAACAAACGAATCTTTTACGAAGATATAAGGGTGGTTGTAAACCCTTTTAAATGTACGCCATTTAAAAAATTTCGTATTTTTAGATTATTCCATGAAAAACTGCGTTACTGCAAAAATAGATCAGAGTAAGTGCAGTTACTACATATTGCTGCTGTTAAATGTATATAGAACATCACAGAAATGTTAAGCCAAACTACAATCAAATGTAAATTATGTTGTTGTAGATTCTTCTTTGTACTGTTCTATGTGTAGGCGCTATCTTTGCCGACGACAATTTTACCGTTATTTTAGGCTAGTTTTTTTTAATAGACCCGTACCTGACATCCATAGCGGGTAATTTAGTTGAAAATTGAAGGTGCATCAATTTATAAAGAAACAATTATTTTAAGTGCATAGTCTTTCTTTCGTGTACTGGTTTCAAAATGCATCATCCCTGAATATTATTTCCTCTTCTAGCCCATGTGTTCAAACAATAAAGAAATATTATTTCAAGATTGTAATTTTTATTTGCCTTTGATTTAATAGGAATCATTAAAATACACGCATCAATTCCATTTTCCTATTGTTGTACAGTGCCAATTTAACTTTTTATGCATAGATTCCAATGGAAAATCGCTTAATATCGTTAACGAACATATAAACTTAGAGATACCATCATCTCCAATTAAACGGTTTGACGAAGTCGTCAAGAAATTGTACCGATAAACACACCTTTGACGTTGTACATTTCTTGAAATTCTTTACACCCTATCACGTATATTTTCCTCCAAAGAACTTGGAATAAATCACTGGCTTAACTGTATTAGCGCCGTAAGTTTTATCTTCATTTTACATTATTATTTTTATTATGAAGCTTTCACAGGCCTTAGAAGCCCATTGCTTTTGGTGTGAGACAAGGCTAAGTAGTTTGTGCAATGCACAACAGGGCCTGACTCTGCGGGTACCGTGCTGGTGCGTAACCATGCTTAACCTGCTGTTGTGTGTGAATGATTTTTGTTTATGGTCTTGTTACTCCTCTAATGCGACCACCGTAATTCGAGGAGTGCCATTAATTTAATCCCCAATGGCAAATGGAGACTGGAGCCAGTACCGACCACCCAGGGAATTAGAAAAGTTTCCGACCCTGCGGAGATTCGAACCGGGAAGCGATTGGACTATTACATCCAAAACCTGGCTCTCTACCACTGAACCATCCCCGCCCTCTTCATTGTACATATTTTCCGATAGTCAAAAACTGCCAAACGCAAACACCTTTTTTGTCTCTATAGCAAGTTACTCCTTTATCCTGCGCTGTTTACTTGAATATATATTTTTTATGATATCCTTTAAAACTTCTTGTTCTATAATCCTGTATACCGTAGACGTTAATGATGTTGATCCGGAATGGCCCAATGATCTACATCTGCAGATGCTATGATGAATTTTCTTTTTTTAAACTATTCTGGTAGAAGTTGTTTCATACTTTTTCCACTTGTAACACGGTATGTCTTAGTAATACATGCATTGCAATTTTTTGAAGTTTAATTTTATCACGAAGCTGAATTGTTTTGTACAGAAATTTCGTAAAAGGATATACGTTAGGTCGAGCGTCTGCTAATCAATAATAAATAATTGCATAGATATATATGCTTCAGCCACGACTGCATTAGGCAATGTGCTATGAATTTATGTGAATCGTGGGTTCCTAAATATCGTTCCGCTTTAAATTGTTGCTCTAAAATGTTTGACGAAGTCTGTATTGACTCTATGTGAATTTTTTTAAATAGTATAAAATGATTTTTTTTATTATTGTTCCATTAACATGGCAAAACAGAAAATAGCCTACTTTGAAATGTTCTTATCGGCACTCTGACATTTCCCTAAAAAACCTTTATTTTAGGTACCTGTAATAAACATTTAGAAACAGATGGGTTTCTAAGATTTTCATTTTGTAGAATATTAAGTGGTAAAAATTATAAATATGAGCCGGTATATTTATTATAATTTCTTACGAAACTTGTTGAAAAGGATAGTAATATTACCAATCTATACAATAGAATGGCTGTCGCATTTCCTGCTTTTCCTGCAATCACATCGCCCTATAAACTTTCTGTGTTTTTTCGTTAAATTCTTGGAGGACAACACCACAATGCATATTACATTTCACAACATTTTGCTTCGTTTTTAGTACAGACCGAAAAATATTCCCATTCCCTTTAGCCTGTACTAAACACAAAGTCTAAGGTTTTACATATGACAAGTTAGAAAAACTGTGGGAACGTGTTTACAAGTATTTCAGAACATACCATATTGTATATTAATGAAAGTTCTGCACGCAACAGCTTAAACATCTCACACATGCATAGCAAATATCGACAAACTTTTTCAAGATAGCTGGTAATCTCAGCTTTAATAATTTATAGGTTCCTATTGACTCTTAGATTACGATAATCTGATCGTAAAGTTATAGAGTATTGAACATTTATGTTCGTTAGTAGCTATTCTTGTGTGTTTAGAAACAGGGTTCCGCAAAATTTGAGAAGAGTATATGGCAAGTAGTTGCAACCCCCAGGTCACACAGTCTGTATTTTGGGTCATTTGATATCCCCATGATGCATAGGTGCTTTTTCAAGTAGCCCGATAAGAGCCCTGTTAGCATTCTTAATTAGATAGATCTCGCATGAACATTCGCGATTGTCTCACTCAAGGTACATTCCATTAATATAATTGGTGTGCTTTTCCTAGTCAGGTTATTTACCCTTATCCCCTGTGATTTGTCATGATTATTAAATATAGAGATTTACTAGGACCTCTAATAATCTTGTACTTCGAATGGAGACACTTTCTCTAAATCTATAACAATTGCATGAATCTCTTCCCATTTATTGTTGTATTATGAATAAATTATCGAGACAAGCTCGACCTGTTACAAATCCGACCTGTCTTTCGTTAATTTTATATTCGACATTTTTTTTCACCTTCCTATTTAATAGTTTTTCAAAAAATCTGCCAGTACAGTGCAATTGATAATTATTCCTTGTAATTATTGTTATAATTTGGCTCTTCTTTCTTATAAATTGACATAATGTAAAATATTTTATACTGATTGGTATTACACATTATTCATTACATTTGTTAATTAGGTAGCGCAGTCTTTTTCTTAGTGCCTGCCCGTCATATTTTATCAGTTCTATATAATTGATGCTGGGTCCCTGAGCTCTGCTATTTTTCATTGTTTTGATTAGATTATGTAATTCGTTCTCTGTTGTAATATGATTCTTTTGAATATGAGTACAAAGAATTTCAAGTTTATGGCTATATACTTATTAGGGTGTGTATGGCTGATTTTTAGAGGTAGTAGGTACTTCTACTATTCAGTACTGGCGGGCTATATAATTGGTTGTGATCTTACTGGGGTATCTTCAGCAATCACTCAATACTCCTCGATGACTCCTACAGACTGTATCAACATACAGGCTGAACGAAATCAAGAGTAATTAGAGACAACTTACAAATATTGAATTTAATGGTTCTGATTATTGTAAATACGTTTCGGAAAATGGAAGCCGGTTTTTCGAAATACTAGCTGAAGAACAACTAGGACCAATTATTATAATAAGGTGCAATAGAATTCGCTCTAAAACAGATGAAAGTAGGAAAAGTCCCTGATAATGTATACATGGAATTAATTAAATTAATAAACCAAGAAAATCTAAATGTATTAATTGCTCATATAACGTATATACAACAGGCAATATTCTAGATGAGTGGCTGGAGTCAACGTTTGTCATCTTCCCCAAAAAAGCAAATACAAAATTATGCAATGATTACTGATCGATAAATCGCATGCGGTACTG
The DNA here is from genome assembly GCA_014611495.1 of Limonius californicus. Taxonomy (NCBI): domain Eukaryota; kingdom Metazoa; phylum Arthropoda; class Insecta; order Coleoptera; family Elateridae; genus Limonius; species Limonius californicus. Next base: position 10,933 of record JABXWE010020355.1, on the reverse strand, counting down.
CCTCAAAATACTCCTGAAGGTACTGCAGAACCTAATATATAGAAAATGCAAAAAAGTAGTAAGTGACAATCAATTCGGCTTCAGGGATGGAATGGAAACGCGTGAGGCTCTCTTTTGCACACAAATGTTGATGCCGAAATGTAGAGATCAACAAAAAGACGTATATCAATTACATTTGATAATATAAAACATATCAAGCTCATAGAATGTTTAGAAACAATTGGTTTGAATGAACGAAACACAAAACTAATCGAAACCCTTTACTGCAACTGAAACCAGCAAGTCAAGATAAAGGCAAACGTCGCGGAAATAGAGAGCATAATAGATAATTTAGCGCGGAATACGTCAGAGCAGCATATTGTGTCCAATGTTGTCTAATCTCAATTCGTAGGTAGTTTTTCAAAATACCTCAGTTGACTGCGATCCGGTTACAAAAATAAATGAAGAAGTAATAAATAATAAATAAATACTAATTAATAACGTTCATGAAGCGAGCCCACAAATGGGATTAACAATTAACACTAAAAAAGTAATGTGAATAAGGAGAAACCCACGAGGATTTTTGACGACACTATCTCAGAGAAGGTACCTATATATACCTGGGTTACTAGTTAAACGCAGAAACGTCAAATATTGAAATAAGAAGCAGAATAGAAATAGCGAAACAAGGATTTATAATTATCAAAGCACTCCTAACAAAAATCTAGATTTGCAATTCAGGTGGAGAATGGTGAACTGATATAAATGGTCGACACTATTGTATGGAACAGAAGTTTAGGCACTAAAAAAATATTGACAAACTGGAAGCTTTTGAAATGCGGCTAATGAAACTAATGCTCAGAATCTCATGGGTAGAAAGAATAACAAATCGGGAGGCACTACTACGTATGATCTGTAACCGAGAAATATTAAGTACAGTAGAAAAGGCACCAAATAGGAAATGATAAATACAAAGTACCCCAACTCATAATAAATGGTAACATTGAAAGCAGAAGGGGAAGAGATAGAAGAAAAACTTCCTGGTTGACGAATATAAAGCAGTTGACAGGAACGAATATTCAACAAATACTCAGGACAGCAGAAGAAAAAGAGAATGCTGCCAATGTTATAATCAGCCTTGAATTAGAATACGGCACAACAAGAAGAATACCTAATACTTATTAGAAAATCTGAGGAGTATTTTTATAATTTACAGATTTTATAATATTTACCAACATTGTTTAAGAAACACATATCCAAAGAAAATCGAACTGCAAATGATTAGAACGATTTTCTTCCACTAGGAATATTTTCATGAAACACAATTCTACTTGCTTCGTGAGAAAGCCATAATCCTAATATTTATTTAATGCTGTTTGGATAACGGGCAGAGTTTGTTTATTCTGTGTGACTAATACTACTGGCAATATAACATAAATATAGGAAATTCTTACATACGAGCATATGTTACCTACATTTAATTTCCTGATGGATTCGCCTCAATTGGTAGGAATGTGTTGTGATAATACTGTGACCGGTTTTAATACGAAATTTGACAAAGACCATAATCAAGCGTTTCATTACAACAAAAGATTTAGAATGCCTATCCCGTTCGTAGTTTCCATCGGTTAATGAAAGCATGCTTTAGTTCATTGCTTGTGATCAGAAGGTGTTAAACCATGTGTGGTTTATAAGAGACTGTTCAGAAACTACAGAGACAACATACGCCGGCTAAAACTGTACGAAACCATTCACAATATGAATTTTAAGATACTTTTTCGATCACAGTATAATCCAGGATCTCCATGAATTTGAATCTCTCAAAAGAGATTTCCGTGTATCTTAATTTTGTAGAAGGGGTGCGTGAGCGGCTTTGTTCAAAGAGAAAATATTTTTCTGGGAGAATTCAGAAGATTACGTAAGAAAACTAATTTTAGCTTTGTGTTTATTTTTAATTTCAAAGAAGTTTTAATAATAATGCTCTATATGTAAAAGATGCATAATAAATCAACTCACCCGTGTATAAAAGTCAGAAGATCTGTTTAGATGTGTTAAGTATTTTTTAATTATGTTCTTTTATAAAATAAATCAGATTCTATGGGTGTATATTAAACTTTTTTTTTCTCGCTTACCAACCAATTTCTGATTTAACAATCATATTTCATTAGTGCATATCCTAACCTAATAATTTATTTTCAAAAAGTTGTATTTATAACTTATACAATGTAGTATGTGCAAGAAACAATAAACGTACCGAACGACCTACTTACCATATTGTCGGCCAACGAGAGTGCATGAGGAAGCTGAAGTAAGGGGATCTCACTTCTTAGAAGGAAACGTAACAGTAAGCAGTCCACTACCCGCTTTTGAAAACATTCACTACGGCCTGGCTCATTTCAAAGTTTCGATATGCAGCTTCAGCGGAAGAAATGTTTTTATACAGAATAGTAACGCAGAGATTTCCGTATCAAGTACCCGAATTTTCTCGGAAGGCAACCATTAATGCCGTCCTTATATCATGCACTCTGGTTAGTCGACAATAATAGCAGACATACGGTTTTGTCTATGCGAATGCTAAAATCTTGTCTTTTGAGCCAGACTCTGTTCAAGGCTCAAGTGGTTATGTATTTGTGTGTCTTGTATCAGTGGAGTTCGGATTCAAAGGAAAATTTGGGTGTACACTGTGTAGTTGTATTATTAAACCACAATCAAGTGGCATCCAGCATTTAGAAAACAAATTTCTTCGATTAATAAACGCCTATTCTAACAGCCAATGAGATTTCTTCAATTTCTTATAATCGACTATCACCTTAAACGATGAGAAGCTGCCTAGCTTTCCCAATAACTCATAAGTATGCCCTTGCTTTTAATCAACTACGCCGTAAATGGTAGTGTTGACATTTCTACCTTGACAACTGTCACTGTCGTATTATTTTCGAGTTTTCTTAACACAACGTCGTTTTAAAATGGCAAAATCTTTAGAAAATATTGAAAAACTGTACAGAGTGTTACTCCGAGAAACACAGTTGATATGGAAACAGTTTGAAATATTTTTAAAAGAGAAGCATTATGAACTTCTTGAAACTACCTCAAACCAAGAGCTTGTATTAGTCGTGAAAAATTGGGCTTTTAATATGAAGAGCGCTGATGGTAAAGATTATAAAGAATTCGTTGTAAAGACTATGTGGAATGTTACTGCAAAAGTCAAGAAAAATACTATGAAGAGTACGCCCGAAAATTTAATCTATTTGCAGACATTGAATTCAAACAAGCAAGGAATGCAAAAAATGCGAAACCAAAGCAGCTTCAGTCTATTCCCGAAAAGAGGAAGCAAAGTTCGATTGCTCTGAGTAAGGAAGAAATATATAAAATAATGAATCTGCGGAACAAAGATTGTCCAGAAGGACTTCAAAAAAAGTTGTATCATATAATAGCACTCGAACTAGCCTGGAGAGAGGGAGAAGCAGCAAGATAAAAAGTGTATTTTTTTAAGAAGAAACGAAATCAAATGGTAACTGATCTGGAAGAATTGAATACAACCCGATTTTTTCCGAAACATGCCAGGATGGAGCTCAAAAATTATCAGACATCAAGTGGTTAGTGTCTAATCACAATAATCTCGATGTGCGCCCGGTAAGGTTATTTAAAAAGTTTATTTATAAAACCACTAATAGAACTACTTACTGGAATAAAACCGATTCTGGATGGTACAAAAATATGCCTATAGATACATAATCGTTTATTTAGCTATAACAGCTATACAACTTCTTAAAACACTTATTCTTCTTCTTCCAAAACAAAAAAAAAACTATATATAATATACTTATAGTATATTGGAGTAAATGAGATTGGGAAATCGACAAACAATCTCTTGAAAAAATAGGGCTTGATACTCTGACAAACAAAATCACGATTCATACAAATCGATCAAGTGCTGTATCAAATCTTCGAGATAATTTTTTTATAAGATAAATACATTTCAAATTGTATTCAAATTAGGGGAAGTATAAAAAATCGCTCGAGCAAGCTCTCGCAACTTTTTCACCCCCTTGCTTCTCAATTGTTTGCCATAATGATGATGATGATTTGAAAGATCGAAATCTAGGACGCGGGTTTCCAAGCATTTCTATGCATTTAGGCCACATTTGCCATGACAATAGAACTTTCATCATCATCATCAGCGTCAAGGGTTAAACCTTTTGGTTTGTTCCGGTCTCACAGATTAGAGCTGATCTCTCCAGCGTTTTTTAGGTCGTCCAACGTTTCTTCTTCCACATGTGGGCTGGTAATGGAGTAGTTGTTTCGGTATGCGGGAGTTGTCCATTCTATTGAGATGATCATGCCAATTGGTTCTGTAGTGGTTTATTTTTTCGTTTAGATTAAAGATATTTAATTCTTGTCTTAGACAATAGAACTTTCATACAATTAAACATGTAGTTATCGATAAAAAAAAACTTATGTATTTACCCACGAAAACACATAGGTATAATGGGCTCCTACTCTGGAACAATAAGTATTTACCTGATTAGTTAGTCGTTTCGTTTATGTAATTCTTTTTTATCCTGTAGGATAGGCTTTAGACCTTTTTTTTCTCTTTCATACACTAACCATTCATGCAGCATGCACCCTAAACTTAACTAACCGAAATGCGGTCGCCCCAGCTGAGATTCGAAACCACAGCGGAACGACTACAAGTCAGTGTGACCTCGAGTGGCAACGCGTTGCCGCGCTAAACCACCGAGGCCCCAGACTTTAGACCTGTTTTTCTCCAACTTCACTGTTTTTTTATCATTGATATCTTACTTTTAGGTGGTCAGCGGCTCCTCGGTTTTTCGTCTTCTGTAAATGTCGCAATTCGTTCATGTACCATTCCACTTTATATCTGGGATGTTCCACCTCTCACCTTATTTGTTTATTTTTTATTCGTTCACTAAGTCTATGTCCTGTTATATTACGCAGTATTTTTATATCATTGAAGCATCGGATTTGTTTTGATTTTATGTATACGTACTTTTACTTCTTTGGTTAGGTATTTATTGTTCCATATTACATCTTCAGGACATTCTGAAATCCTCCCAGCATCGCTGATTTGATTACTTACTTTCTTCTAGTTAATTTTCGCTGGTGGTTATTTCTATTCCCAAGTATAAAATGGATAATATTACAGAACGCATGGTGTTCTTCACTTATTCCAATGTGTTCCCCGATCTGTAACCCTGTGATGCTGGTGTAGTTTTCTGGTTGTTTCTTGCTTTATTTATAAAAATCAGTAATGTATTGCTCTTCTTATACTCGAATGGGATCTTGCCAAACTTTAATAGATATTGGAAAATATATTTATTTATTATTTTTTCATGTGTTTTTTGTCCCCGTAATTTAATAGTTCATTTACCATACCCTCTAATCCTAGGATTTTCCTATTATTCAGTGGTTTTATCTTTTTTGCTACTTGTTCTTCCTTTAACCTTGGCAATACTTTCATTACTTCTCTTTTTTCATCATTTTCTGATTTGTCTTCAAAATATCCTTTTTTGAAGTATTCCATCCATTTCTGTTTGGTAATAGTTTGAGTCTGCGTGAATTCATTAGTTTTCCGCGTTCTGCATCTACAATTCCCTATATTTTCATTTGGGACCTGTAGAACTTGTGCTCCATTTTACTTGTAAAAGTTTGCAATTATCCTGTTGTCAATATGTGTATATCAGTCCTGAGGTGCGAGGTACGTTTGTCTTCGACTAATTCTTTTAGGTTCGATAAAGAAATATAGTTTACTATTTGTGTTGACTTTCTTGTTTACTTTTCTCCCTTCTACTGCTTCATTTGCTACCTTATTTAGAATTCCTTTTTTAAATCAGCTCTCCGTCGTACTCTAGAGCAGAACTATTTTTTGTATCTTCTGAAATAATAATGTACGTTAAGGGTTTTTATTTTGTTTGGTTGATGAAGAATTCCAAATTCCTTGTTTCAAAGTATAGTGATGGTATTTTCTTTGGTTGTTAAATTTTAGCACTATTTTTCCCAGTATCAACCTATACTTTGAGGAAATTTTAGCAGATATTAGTAATCGCAAATCGGTGATTTGGAACGGATACCTGTTTGTTATAATATTGTCTATAGGGCTCTGTTATCTCCTGCGTTTTACCATGTTGTCTCTTGTGGTTAAATAACGTGTTATATGTTCTTAGTTCGTTCAGGATACAAAATACGGTTTCGCCGATACCATTTATGGAGGGACCGTGAAATTGTTGCGTAATTCTATTTATCACGATAGTTCCTTACTACCCTGTCAGCGGTATAATGTACTTCTTTTATGTTTTGTTTTGCATTTGTAATTCACTAATACTATCCCTACTCCAGCCTTAGTTCTTTTAGTTATCGCTGTGATATCAATAATTAAGTAGTGTAACTTTGGGTCCCATGTTGGTGATCCACATCAAGATCTGACTGGCAGAGTTATGATGAAATATCTAGAAGCTCCTGTGCGAACTTTTCCTGTATGGCAAAAGTTATCAGCAGAGTTGTAGGCCCCGACGAGAACTGCCACTCACGAATCTTATCACAATTAATATGGTGAAATGGTGTTTTTGCTGCAATAAATTTACACAATTTTTACAAAAATTTGGATGTAACGAAAGGTATTTCAAAATGTGCAACCCTGATGAATTATTATGAAAATAACCGTTATTATAGAAACTGCCAATCAGACAATGCCCTGTTGGTAGTACATTTCTACTACGAATTTTTAAGCTGAAATATAATAACTCACTTCTGCACAAGTTCCCATCTCCAGTGGAACTGATTTATAATTTACTATTTAGAAATTACTAACCAAAGTGCGGAAGGCAGCTCACAGATTCAACCAGTATACAGTAATCTACTAATAACTCTAAAACTCCAATAACTACGAAAATACCAAAAGCAGTTTATATTAAAATTGTTATTAAACAGAAAATTCCACTAAATTAAAGTTATTTAAAGTTGTTAAATCATGAAACCTAATTGAGACTCGTGGCTCTTAAAATTTAACAGTAATAACTGAAAACGGTAGAAGCAAACGTTTCTGTTTCATCGTTAATAATGTTTTAGGAATTAAAAGTGTGGCAATGTTAACGCATTGTTGCACTCCATTTAGTTCTGTAATTTTTCATTAACATATCGCGTGAGTGGGCAAATTCGGAAAAATTGTATTCAATTTTTTTCTCCCCTTTGGAATTTGCAGCGAAATGAACGCTTGATCTTTTGAGAACTGACTTTAATCATAACAAATTACAGTTTGTCAACAAGTTTGAAGCGTGTCTACTTAAGAAACTTATTTGAACAAGTTGCAATCAAAAACCAGTAAGGTAACTTACACGGGAGCATAAAACGAATTTTCATTTGAATCTGTTTTCCAGTGGATGATGGATTGTTGCATCAATAGCACTAATTTTAATAGAAGATACAGGGAGTTACTTGGAAGTTGTGCAAGAACAATATAATATGGCGAGATATCTGTAGTCCTGGATAAAGATGCTACAATATGCCATTCCTTATCAGTAACTATTTTGTACAGAGTCTGCAAAATAAAGCTTTGTGTGTGGGGTTCAGATAAAATAGCTAGTGGTTAAGTGCCTGACATCTCAAAAAGTACCAGAACCCATACTAATACTGTAGAAGTTAGGATTCATTTTCTTATCTACGAGGGTAGGCTGAAAACGAATGCACACATGCTTGTAGAGCGCGAACAAAAACAAATAGCAAGATCGGAAAAAAGTACATTAAAGTACAATTCCTAAGTTTCAAAATCATATATTTATTTTTCAACATAGTCATTGTTATGCCTAACACATTTCTCCCAACGTGTAACAAGTTTTTTCATTCCGTCACTGAAAAATTCGTCCGACTTTTCTCGAATCCAGGACTTGGCAGCTGCCATCACCTCATCGTCCGAGGTGTAATGATTACCCTTGAGGTCTCTCTTGAGTAGAGGAAAAAATAAAAATCGCAAGGTGCAAGATTGGGGGAATAAGGAGGGTGTGGAATCGGCTCAAACTTCGGGTTTCGCAGAGCCTTTCCAGTTGCGCGCCAGGTGTGTGGACGAGCGTTGTCATGTTGCAAATTATTGGCGCCAGGCTGCCTCTAACACGACAAACGCGACGTCGGAGGTGTTTTAGAGTCTGTATGTACTGAGAAGAATTTACCGTTGCCCCTCGTTCCAGAAAATCGATCACATAAACTCGGTGAGCATCCCAAAACACAGTCAAAAGATGTTTTTTGCGGATGGTTGAGTTTTGAACTTTTTCGCCTGAGGAGAAAACGGATGTCGATATTCAGCGTTCTGTCTTTTCTCTTCCGGGTCGTAATGATGGACCCATGACTCGTCCCCCGTCAAAATATTCAAAAGAAAGTCGTCTCTTTCGTCACGGTAGCGCTGCAAAAGTTGCTCGCAGCATTCCAATCGTGTTTGTTCTCGTCTGTGAGACGGCGTGGTACCCATCGTGCACATATTTTACGGTATCCCAATTGTTCAATAATGAAGCCGACAGGTTCCTTGGATATTCCAATATGGTTTGCGGTACGTTTTTGAGTGATTTGTCGGTCATTTTGAATCAAATTGCCGACGAGTTTGCGATGTTTATCGTCTGTGGCAGTGATCGGACGTCCGTTGCGTGTTTCATCAACAATTATGGCTTATCCAGGCTCGCAACCACGAAATTTTATTACCCATCGATTTACAGTAGACCTATCAACAGCATCGTTACCATAAACAGCCTTTAAACGACGATGAATCTCAGTAGGACTCACTTTTTCAGCAGTTAAAAATTCGATAACAGCACGCTGTTTAACTCGCGTTGACAAAGCACTAGAACACGTCTCTATACTTCCGCTTCTCTAAATACACTGGATGAACGCAACAACCTCAAACATGCGCATGCGTATTGAGAATGCGTAATGGGAATGTTACATCCACATGCCACCTGGCGCGCTTCTGAAGGCCATTTCGTTCGCGCTCTACAAGCATGTGTGCATTAGTTTTCAGGCTACCCTCGTAAATCTATCTTATCATTTGTGATATTTTTGTTCCGATATTTTCAACACACTGTAGTTGTTGATTTCGTAAATTTATAGCTATACAATACGACGTCTATCACAAAATATAGAACCGTTTCAAAAACGTATTCCCCGAGAGCAGCACAAAATTCATATGGACATTGCCCAAACACGTTTCATTGCGGAGTTCTAGCCTTTGGAAGTACAATGTCAACAATTATGTTGTTGATGGCAACTGCCATACAGTTGTATTAAATATTTTTTTATTTTATATTTTGACACTACTCATCTACTTTAATGTAGTCGGGGTTTGGATAAATATGGTTAATCAATATTTAATTGGAAGAAATGTAAGTTGTGTTTTGAAATATGATTGAAACAAGTTGAATGCGTACACATGTGAACCTTAACGTTGCGTCTAAATTCTAAGTAATAGGTAGAAACAAGATTATTATTAATTTTAACATATTTAATTAGGATGTTGACATTGTCAGTTGCGTGTTAAACACGCAAAATACATATTCAGTCACAAAAGACTGACATAGCCTGTTGACATTATTAATAATATTCCTTTTACTTATTAATTAATATGATATTCAACGAGTGAAAGGAAGAAAACAATTAATAAGTAGAGATCGATAACATTTCAAGAGGTCAATGTTCAATTAGACAAATCCAGTATTTTTATACTCGGAAACGTCCTTTAGTATTTATGTGTTTTATTATTGATCTATTTATTAATTAAACACAAAAAGAGCAAGACGTTGGATGTTTGAGCTTTTGAGGGAGTGAAAACTCCAGGAATGTTTTATTCGGCAAACCACTACAAATTGCAAAATTAGAGCCAAGTTTTGTTGCAAAGTCAGTTAGACGTGGCTTTAAAATACGTAGACATTATATTAATATTTTCGTCTACGACGCAGCGCACATTTACTGTTCCTCAGTTGTAATAAGTTAGTTACATGTAATTCGTCGAATCGGGTAGATCGGTCGTAAGTTGTGTTACGATAGTTTTCGAATAGGTCAGCATGTTTATACAGAGTTAATCAAAATTATGGATCCATCCATATATCTCGGTAACCATTCGTTAGATTTTATGAATTTTCGTACAGGGTGATTTCAAAATATGACGGATTCGAAAATGATATCGCCAATGTTTCCACGTTTCTAGTTTTTCCGAAATTCCTGTCAACTTCATTATTTCAAATGGAACACCCTGTATATTTTTAAAACATTCGGTAGAAAATTTTTCATTGAGTTCATTGATATACCATTTGATATTTTTATTTTCAATAATAACCGAGATATCTCGATAAAACGAATAAAGTACTCTTCAATAATCAAATCTAACTAAAACAAGGAGAAGCTACTCATTTAAGTAGGTGTTCAAGTTGTTGGCCACTGACTGTTTGACAATGAGCTAAACGATTATACACTGCATCTACACTGTTACTGATGTGTTCTCGTGGAATATCCTCCATCACTTTTCGGATAACAACTTTCAAATGTTCGAAATTATTATATGTCCCCATAGAAAGAAATCTAATGGTGTAAGATTTGGAGAACGTGCTGGCCATTCGATGGTCCCACGTTGTCCTATCCATTGTTACGGGCCAAAAAAGACTTACGTTACGGCGCCAAATTTTTGTTACGGTCCAAACGCGCTTTCCTGGACCCGCAAACAAAAAAAGATGGTAAAGGCCAGCGGCTTGCTCAGAGGAGTAGGGGGGAGTTCGCTAAAAATCGCTTATCGAGAAAATGCTTCAAGTTGTGAACAGGGCGAGTCAGAATAAGTGGGCGCCACCTTCCAAAATCCAGCTGGTTTTGTAGGTCCTCGCGGAAGGTCGAGAAACTAGCAGCTCACGTGTATGGAACCTACCTTTACTTGTGCCTCCTCCTATATATTTAAAGCTTGCAAATTTCT